>JAODUE010003893.1:0-10911 GCA_027564755.1 Amblyopsis hoosieri
CCCCCAGATAGTCTTTAACATAAGACAGTCTTATTTTCCTGCACAGCTTCCTTCTATCACTGTGTTTCTTGCGCACACACACAGACACGCACACACACACACACACACACACACACACACACACACACACTATGCATCTTGGTTTTGTGTGATGCAGCAGTGCACGTTTTACTTTACATATCTCAAAGAAAGACAATGGCATCACTTTTCCATATCCTGTAGCCTAGTATTTGCAAACACACGATCTGCTTGTGCAGCAGGCAATGGAAAACCCCGTCGATGCTAAGCACAGCAATGCAAATGCCACTGTGTACGGCACATTGCGTAAACACAGCAGATTCATTGGCAGCAGGATGTGTATTGTCAAGAGTTGAGTGGAGCAGATCATTAAGAGGAATGGGCCGAGACACAGAGAGGGATTAAATCACACACAGGTAATTAAAATAACTCCAGTGGAACAGTGACACGGCACTAAGGATCCGTCTGATAGTGTCACCAAATATTCACATGCTGTTGATTATTTAGTTTGTTAACTGGTGCGTTAACATCCGCACTATTACCTTCTGATTAGTTAGTAATAGCTTCGTTGTTGCTTTTGTAGATTTTCTGTGGGGCTTCAACCACTTTCCTTGTATTTCCAATGCCTATGCCATTTATTGGGGCATGTATTTATGGGAGACTGATGTCGGGGTGGCCTTGGGTCACAAAATATCGGTTACTTTTGATTCTGCACTCCAGTTCCAGTTGGATTGCGTTAAAACGGCACCTGAACCTTGGCAGAAGTAGCAGTTAAGACTCTGGGCACCTTCACTCCGTGAGGCTTCTTTTGCTTCTGATTCTCCTGATTCAGGAAAATTGAAATTCATATTTTTCATATCCAGAGTCTTTGCCCAGCTTGGCCCAGCCTGCCGGCTCAGTGGAAATAAAATTGACAGAGGAAATGAAATATGAAGTATGTCTGCTGCATTGCACTGACCCTGCATTGTGGTTGACGTGAGAAAAGAATAGCATCTCATTTGTTCTGGCAGAATATGGGGGCCAGGGACATATAAAGGCCGCTGTTTCTGTGTTGTTGTGCATTTTTAAAACGTGTATATATATATCCTCAAGCTGACACTTCTTAACATCTGATGGCCATCTATTGGGCGATGTACGATGTTCTGCCGTGGTATAATCTGAACCAAAAGTTAGCCTCTGTCACACTTCCCATTTCCCAGGTCGATCTGAAGCGAAGATTACACATCCTCGGTCTTGTCTCAGTGTTGAGAAAGAATGTGATGAAATGGAATAACAAGGCCAGACTTTCTGCTACTGGAATGGATACTCTGATTCGTAAATGGCTGAACAGCAAGAATGCAAAGTAGAATTCTACAGACCTCTGTTTTGTTATTATTTACATTATTTATATTATAACAGGTGCCATATATATTTTTTTGAACAGGTGCCATATATATATAATATAAAAACAGTACAAAACAATGCACTTAACATATTTTTCAATAAGTACATTGCATCTTTCATGTCAACATCATACATAATATACATTTTGCTAGTGTCCATGTTGGAAGACAGTAGTCTGCAGTATTATATAGTGCACAAAGCAGACAGTAATTATAGAGCCAAAGTGTTGCATGCATGTGCATACAAGTTGAACGCCCACACACGATCAAATAAGTGAAGCAGTTAGGGTGGAGCTTCACTGTGACATTAACAACGGAACCAACAATGTTTAGACGGGGATAACAGGGATCGTATGCTATTGACATTGTTGTGATTCATATACAGTATACGGCAGCAGGCAGCACATCTCTTCAACACGTGTTTGTGTCACGTGATTTAATGAACTTTCAGTCAGCATTCGGTGAATTATCAGTACCCGAGAACTGAATTGCCACTGGATGTGTTTATATAATCTGGAAAACTAGGCCTTTAGGGTGAGTGGCATGATGCTTTAGACCCAAATCAGGCTAAAGTTTGCTTTCAAATTGACGGATACTTCTAAATACAAAGCCACTGAGTGTAATTCCAAGTATTATGGATCACGTAAGCATTCTGCTGAAGGATGCTTTTAGGTAGAATGGGCATATCAAGGGATTGAACTCCGTACCTTTCAGCTGTGACGCTATCCGCCTCCCTCAAGAGTGTTTATTTGCATGTGGAATCCTGAGCGATTCTATGGAAAGCTGGCACAAAGCCGGGCAAGGAGAGGAGGAATAAGAAAGCATGGGGGGAAGAGTGAAGCAGAGACAATGACAGAGTGATTCAGTCATATTTATTTGTTTTGTAGTTTTCATTGTATGTTTTGTTTAGTTTCCCCAGACAATAGCAGGACTTTGTTTGCTCGTGGGTGTCGTTCATTTTGCCTTCAGCGGTAATGCGTGTGATGTATAAGGCGCTCATCGAGAGACGAGCGCTTCACAGCCTTTCTCTCTCCGTTGTGCCGGGAAGAGGGGCTACACGGAGGACAGCCAGCCTCGGGTTTGGCTCACTCACAGGCTCGCAGGCTTGGAAAATGAAACGCATCCACACGTGTGGTTAAGGAATGCAACTGTACGCCAAGGGCCGTTATTTGTACGCTTGGACAACATGAGCCACTTTGTTATGTCTCGTGTCCATTGTCAATTTCCCTGGTTCGTCCTCCTCGCTCAGTTTATCGATGATTCTAAACGGTTTGGGAGCTGTTGATGCGGTGTGTCAACGCTCGCATGATGCAACGTTGTGGAACTAGATTGTTCCATGCCATCATGGCTGGATATCAGTGTTGGCTATCGGGTTGAGAGAGAGTTTTAAAGATGCTCTGTCTTTTCTGTTTCTTTTCCTTTCTTTTTTTTTTTTTTAGCCCTCCTAGTTGCGGGCAACTCCCCCTCGCTCTTGGGTATGGTTTGCTCTCCAGAAGGTCAAGTGCAGGGTATTAGAAGCCACGTTTGTGAGGCAGAGAACGAGCAGCGGAGCAGGTCTCTGCCTCTGCCTGGTCTCCCGGGCACGCGGCCGCGTGCCCCAGGGCGCGATCGTTCCTGCTGCTTGTCCTCTCCCACATCCCCAACCCTCCCCACCAACGCCCCACCCCCCCTCCCCCACCGCTCCACCCCTTCCACCCCCGCCATCTTGCCTGGCCCGGCTCTCTTCGTGCCTGCGCTCTGTCACAGCGAAGCCCAGTTGCCAATTCTGTTGGCCAACAAAGAGCTTTGAATGGAAGCACTCTCAGACAGGAGAGGTAATTACATGTGACATGTATTATCGCGCCACGGCCTCTTTCTTTGTGAGTGCGTTATTAAGAGGTCAGGAATAAAGACTGGGCCATACCATAAGTGGGGAGTCTGAGACGAATTTCATTCTTTAATAAAAAAAAAAAAATTTGTGTTAAATTGCTATAAAATATTAAACAATTACACAACAGAGCAATTATGGTTATGTTTCCACTGTGCAAGTGCAATTCCTTTATTATTAGCCCACCAAATAAGTTGAATAGGCCACACGTTGTGTCCAGTTTAGTTCGTTTGAAACCATCTGGACTTACTCCTCTGTGCATGGTTGTCTTTTCAGTGTGTGTTTGTTTAATGGCACTTTTAAATGGGATGCATTCATAGACGGCACGCCGTTCCTGTGATAAATGTGTTGGTGCGGTGCGCTATGAATATTTTAGGATATTGCGGCGCATAGGCGAGCTCATAAACAATTGGGATCATCTCTTGTGATCAGCAGAGAGCAGTGAGTCTTGTCACGTGCGATGATCTCGACGTACTGTCGATTGAGACGGCACCACCGGCGGCAGCTTGAACGAACAGCGTTGTTGGGGCTGTCCGTCTTCTTCACTGGAACAGATGCCATGCTGAAGGTTTTAGTGCCAGCGTCCGTCCCTATTGTTGGGAACGGTTCACATTTGAACCGCCACCGATGCCGGTACCTGTAATTCCGTACCGGTACACTACAATACTATCTGCAATAACGTTTAAATGTAATTACATTTTTCAAAAATGGTCCAAACGTCTCGTCGAACACCGCATTGCAAACTACCCACATGTCGCTATTTTCAAACGTCTTTAGCACGTCTTGTTTCACAAGCACATTGTTGGTGTCATTAAACAAAGACAGAAAAAGACAACAAAACTTTAAGTGAGAGTAAAGCATTGAAAAAAATGTTCTTGGGACCATTTCTGGAACATTGAACAAGCTTAACGGGCGATTTAATATAGCTCTCATTATTATTATTATCCTTGTTTTTCTCCACTCTCTCACCTAGATGCGCTCTCAGGTACCAACATTTGGTACCAATTGATTTGACCTGAATCAGCACTTGGTGTAGTACCAACGTAATTTGGTCGTACCTTTAAAAAAAAAAAAAAAAAAGTACAAAATTCCGTACCCAACTGTAGTCCTCTTGCTTCCCCCCACCCCGTCTCTCTTTTCCGCACCGCCATAACCCCCCACTCCCACCCATCAGCCCTAGCCACCCCCGCCCAGGTGATATTAATGTGGTATTGATCGTTCAAGCTCCAGCAAGTTCATTTTACTTAGATTTCATCAGAGTGGCATCCAGCGCGTGACCCACAACTTTGATGTAGGGCTGGGAGTCAGCTGTCCGTGCAGGAGCACTGGCACATATTTTACAATGGCTAGCTGCCGGCGGAACCTTGCGCGGCATTGGACTGCACAGAAGAAAGAGGTACTAGTATGTTCTGGGAAAACATCTAAAACATCAAAGAATAAAATGGCTGAAAGCCGAATACATTACACTGTATGCTGCTTAGTGCTCTGGAATGCGCTGTTGATGGACAGGTGTATTATTAGTTGACTAATACACAAGATTATAGGCTACCTAGATAACTGACAATAACATGTATATCTACAATTACAATTAGGTTAGTTAGTAGACGCTTTTATTCAAAACGACTGATTGTAAAAGTACGACATTAAAGGCAGGGTCATTCTTGCTAACTTCGAGCTCAAATCGAAACGGTTTTGCTCCGCGGCCCTCCGCGGCGGCGGATCACACGTCGAAATGCATTGTGAAGCAAAGCGCAGTGCTACGGCTTTGTTGATACGAGCAGTGTTCGCCACTTTGGTTATGTTACTATTTACGGAGCCAGGGCTGTGTAGAAGTATCAGATTATTTTTTCAACACGCACAGAGAAAGTGAAGATAGCAAAATGCGAGGAGATATTTGTTGAATTTGACAAAAAGGGTATTAGCTTACATTTAGCTTGCAATAGCTGACTATACCTTTTAAGGAGCAGGTTAGACATCTTTCTCACAGAAAGACCAGTCATGATGGGGACACGGCCATTCGATTTGGAGTAGACTCACCCTAACCACAAGCTTTTCTTAACCACACAGAAGATCCAATTTACGGCTGCAAATATATTGTGACTAAGCCAGACACAGACTGATACAGTATTAACAACAAAAGCTAGAAGCTATCGCACGTGTGTTGTGTTCAGGCTCTCTGCATTCCTCCCAGGGGAAACAACAGTCTGAAGAAAGTGGGTCTTTGAGACTAATGCTCAGAGCCCTGCCGCCCAGCTCTGCCCGGAGGAAAGAGACTCCTGTGGAGTCTATATTTAGCCTATCGACTGTGGTTCTGTTCTACCTATATCATCTCACCTTTATATCAACACATTCTTGAGTAAGATGGTAGAACATGCTGTGCTGAATGTACTGGTAGTGTCGGTGAAATCAAAGTCTGTGGGCAGGCCAGCATTGCAGTGCTTTGACCTGCTGTTAGCCCTTTCACTATCCAAAAGTCAAATTGGTGTGTTGGATTGTCCCCCCCCCCCGTGCTTATGACTGTGTAATGAATGCAGGTTTGTGTTGTTTTGTGCAGGGGAGGTTGCCTTTCTAGTCTGGCAGATTAATTTGAGCAAATAAAACCTCCTCTTTTAGACCCAAGTGTGAACCCTATCTTCAATAGCACTTTCCTAGTTTGTGTATCTCAGTTATTACCTCATGTATTAACTTTATTACGACGGGAAATTTGGCTTCATTAAGACGCAATAGAGCATTACAAATCTCTGGTCTGCTGACTTTCAGCATGCAACATTTTCCCAAGTAAATAAAAACCCTGTGAACAACTAGAAATAAGATATTCTAATTCATGCCATGTTTGAATGCTTTAACCGGCAAAGCAGGTTCCTTGCATGCTTGTTGATTTTCTGAAAGGAAACCTTGCCATCTTCCACTCTTGAACTGGAGAGTCCTTCAGTGCTGGGGTGACTCTCAGCTGTGACAACTGTTGTTGGTGGGTTATGGGCAGGTCACAACAGCTGCCACGGTGTGAGTTCCAGCTGGCAGTAAATCACTGTCACCTCTTTCCACCTCTAATTCTAATGGCTGTGTTCTCTCGTGAGACGGTAGGAGCACTTCATGCAAAATTGCTTCATTAAACAATTACCATGTTTTTACCACTTACAAGTGGAGAGATGAGAGGGGCTTCTCAAGAGGAATGGTGTTTTGCATGAGTTGGAAGGCCTTTAAAAGTTGGAAGCCATTTAAATGGAAAATGTGGAAATGTATTTTTTTTTTTTTAAACCTGTGCAAAAACACAAAGGAATTCAATAAAGTCAAAAAAGTAAAAATTGCATTTATTATCCCACTGCAAGTTTTTGTTAGAGCACAGTTCTACATCCTTCATAAATATAAAACATGGAAGACACATATCAGACAAGAAACAGAATCAACACTCCAATACTGTAACACACAAGTTAACTTAATAAGGAGTCCAACGATTAACAAGTGGCTCAGTGCAAAAAATGACAAATAAAAGCTTAAGTTATCATTTATGACGATTCAGACTATGAATGGCACTCTATCTTCTACCAGAAGGCCAGTATGGCATTGGCCTTCCTAATGACCTGCCTGTCACAGAGGTCAGAGAGCAGCGATTGGTCCACCCCAATTACTTGACTGGCCACTCTGACCAGTTGACCAAGCCTTCTTGTGTTGGCCATATTCAGGTTCCCAACCAATGCCACCATACAACATGGCATCGCCGACTCAATAAATGTTAGAACATCAATTACCTGTTCTATATTATCAAAAAATGGTTTTATAGAACATTTATTGAGCCCTCATTTTGGTGCACACATTTTTATTTCTCCAAAATTCAATCTCAGTTCTCTTGATAACTGAGTTTAGGGATGTGTTCTGCTTTTCTAAAATCAATTTCCATGTCTTTTTAAAAAAGCAGCGATGGGCTAATGTTGAAGCATATTGCAGAAGCTATATTAATATGAACAGCTTCGATTCAAAAATGGTGCTTGCTGCAGTTGTTTCTGTTGTATGTTCCATATTTAGTAGAAAAGTGTGTTTCCTTCACCCCAGCATGTTGTAAATAAAACTGAATAGAAGCGGAGTATGGGAATGCTATGAGCCCGACTGCAGACTGTCTGTTGGGTTGAAAAGCTCCCATATAGTGATGTTATTAAAGAGAATTCTGGGACTCTTGGCAAGACCTTGGCAGCTTTGTTTTGATTCAGATCTTGGTGCGAGACAGAACAAAAGTCGGTGCCTATCGATTTCTCCAACACAGCTTGTCACAGCCAGCTTATTGTCTGCTTCCTCTTGAAACTCTCCTCCCGATCCTACATGACCTCCCATCAAAGCCGTCTTCACTTTGACACGCTTCTGTTTCAGCAGTCACTCAGGAGATCATGTGGAGTAACCTGATGTCTCTGGGTGTTGTTCTGAGGCAGTTTAGGGGATTGTCCCTTCTTGTTTTTCTTTTTCGTCCCATCAAAGGTGCACTGCTCTGCATTCCTTTGTCACTCATAAAGAGCTGATGCCTCATAAACAATGTACTATTGTATTATTTGTGTTAGTAAGTAATTTGTATTATAGTTCTACAAGAATTTGCGCTATTAGGCCTATGTGCAAGTGGTTCATGTGTCTGCCACCAAACTCTTTATTGTTGGGGGTCAAAAGGTTTCGGCAGTATTTAGTCTACACTACCTACACATTAGTGTAGACCTCCATGTACCACGGATCACTGAGCTGTAGGCCCTGGGGTCACCCTGAGGTCACTGCCCTCCGGGGTGGGGGGTGGGGAGGGGGGTGTCTTGACAGTGCACACAAAGATATTTGAATAATAACAAGATGGAGCATTGTAATGCATTTAAGTGGAAGCAAACGTGGAACGCTTCCGGTTTCTTACGGCTGGTTCACAGTCGCGTATTTTCAGCACATAGAACGCGTGTCAGTTGGTGCGCTGAGCCTTTTCAGATGAAATGGCAGGCGCACTTGCGTTGCGATACAAAAATTACTACGCAAGTACACATCAAACCCTCCTTGCATACCTCGATGTGTCCCCGTAGTTTGCGTAGACTATAAACCAGCCCTTAAGCTTCTTGCACACTGCCCCGACAAACGGCGACAGACTCCAACCAATGCCAACTGTTGGATCAGTGTGTGCCGTCAGTCGGTGTTAGTTGGTGTCAGTCGCTTGGAGTTTTTAGAGTTTGACATGTCGGGTCGGGTAGAGTTGTGGAACATCTGCACAGTTTTCCAACAATCTGAGTGTGCTCTCCTGACAACCCGCCGTGCACAATGTTGGCGCACACAATTTTCATTGAAGGTGTCTATAAATGTCCATTACTCACTTTACTTCGCCATAGTTTCTGGACGTAGAAACGCAAGAATAAAGCAGAGTTGTGATAAGAGAAAACTCAAATTGCCATAAGCAGCAAGGCATTTTACAACCGCGATAGTAGCCTACCGTAACATCTCGACTGGTTTCCATTTGAGATTCCCCGTTATTCCCCATTTTTCACGTTGCATAATCCAAGGTCTGAGTTGTCCAGTCAGTTACAGTCTGGGCAGTTTAGACAGGCAGTTGGGTCTCTGAACATTCTATAGACTACAACCAACTACAGGCAACTTCAGAATGTTGGTGTCAGTTTGGCAGTGAACACCTTATGTGGGCGTGTCACCAATGGCATTTTGCACCCAGACAGCTAACTCTATCATGCATAGCCTGAAACAAAGCAACTTTAACCCAAAATAGTGTGCTGCATAAATACCTGGGTCATTATGGTCTGCATAAAGGGTGAAAAGTACAGATCTTCAGATAAATTGAGACCTCCAGAGTGTGTATGTCCTTCAGAGCCCCACAGCCTTCCATGGTCTCCCATGGTCTCCCAGGGCCTCCCAAGGACCCCCACAGCCTTCTGTGGCCTCCCATGGTCTCCCAGGGCCTCCCAAGGACCCCCACAGCCTTCTGTGGTCTCCCAGGATCCCCCAGGGCCTCCCAAGGACCCCCACAGCCTTCTGTGGTCTCCCAGGGACACAGATGGCTCAGCTGCCTGGCGGTCCAGAGAGACATGGCATCAAGTGGTCATTTAAAAGGCTGTGTTTGTGTCTTTCCCTGCCATCCACCAGCTGTAGCACGCGTGTGGGCATGCGTGTATGTGTGTGTCTTTATGTGTGTACTGTGTGTGTGTGTACCGTACGTGTGTGTGTAGTTTGTTGTTTGGTGTGTGTCTGCTTGTTGGCTGTGTATGTGTGTGTGTGCAAGTGGACGTGTGTTTGTCCGTGTGGTGGGGGGCGGGTTTATTATTCCCGACCGATTACACATAAACATTTGCAGAAGTCCTTTGGTCATGTTTGAACTACTAAACACCAAAGTCATATGGATGCTAGGCTTTTGTTAGCTTTAGCTTCCTACATTGTAAAAGGGCTGATAAACGTTGCAGCATGTGAGATAAGCTTTAACATACCAGACCATGCTAATTCATATTTCCCCTCCGCTACGCTCTTGTAGACAACGAGGCACAGGTGCACAATACGACTTCAGAACAGGTTTGCCTCTTGGCCTTGGTCCATTCAAGAGGCCGTGATAATTAAGAACAAGCATAGGCTGGGATTATGTCTTGAAGTAGGCTGATCACATGGGGTTCAGGAGAAAAGGCATTAGTAAGGGAATGGTGGTTCAAAATGGGTGTTATTCTGCTTAGCAGAAGAATCATGCGACTGCAAGGCAACAGAAAATGGAACCCCGTCGACGCCCGAGATCTCTTGCGCTCACTTAATAGGCTTTAACTGCAAATAGCTTTTGCTCGCGCCAAACTTCTGGCAATGGCTTCCTTTTGTTGCCCTTTGGAATGTTCATAATTTGTCTCAACCTAATTAGAACATGATGATATTTCAGCGTGCGCTCCCCGGAGGGATTTTAGCAGTGTTCATAAGTGTTTGGCTTACACTTGCACCTTCGTAACAAAACATGAATCTCGTGATTGCACAAGAGCGCGCACGCACACACGCGCACGCGCACGCACACACGCGCGCACGCACGCACACACGCGCGCGCACGCACACACACACACACACGTGCTCTATTGGATATATTTTAGTGGGATGTAATTAATGTCCTCATTAATGGAGTGAAGGAGCTACCAGGCAGAACAAAATGCTCGATGCCTTTGGGGTGCGTGTCTACGCAGGCCCTTCCCTGCTTTAGCTAGGCCTACAGGAGCTCCCGCTGAAACGGATAGCCTTTGTTTAGTGAGTGGGGAAACAAAGAGTCGTGGCGCAGTCGCTGCTCCGGTTCGCACAGGCTATTCTTGTGATTCTCCGTGCGTTGGTAACCCGACCCTTCATCTTCAAGCGAAGCCTTTCAGAATTGCATGGAACCAGACCAGTGCGGGGGGGGGGGGGTTAACCGTGTGCAGAAAGGTTGCGTCAGATGAGACGGTTACACATGACCAACGCCCGTTCTCATTTGTTATGCCAGTTGTAGGTAATTATTCCTCACATCGGCTATTCACATCTCGCAAGAGACAACCAGATAAGGAGCCTTATTAGCACATGACCTGACGAAACATCGTGCGCTCTGACCTTTCTGGCAGGGTTAGGGGGAGGGAGAAGGAGAAGGGGGGGGGGGGGGGGGGGTTCACGCTAATCCCAACAGAGTGAATCCACACC
>JAODUE010003894.1:0-10911 GCA_027564755.1 Amblyopsis hoosieri
TCACATGAAAAGATATGCTCACATATTTGCAAATATGTGAGGGGTGTACTCACTTTTGTGAGATACTGTATATATCTGTGTGTGTGTGTGTGTGTTTAACGAAGCAAAAAGCTTGCCTAGTGAAATACAGAACCTACAGTACATGCTGCAAAGTGAAGTGTGCTTTCTTATAAAGTCAAATGACAAGTCAGGCAAGCAGGCAAGTTGTTTTCACTCCAGCCCAACATGAGCTCCTTTAGGCTGGACTAACCTCCTCCACTCCCCACCCCCTGTATCGCTGGCCCGGCTCCTTGGATCTCTCTTAGAGCTCCAGAGGCATCGTGTGGTTAACAAGGGCTTGGTTTCTTTTTATTTTACGAGGCCCCATCCTGGGTTCTTAATAAAGCTCGCAGCGGACTTCATTAGGCCTCCGAGGCCCTGGGCGCAGAGACCTCTACCACAGTACACTGTAAAATCTGGATCCTCTTCCCTGGTGTGAAGCCCGGCTACTGTGTCATGTTGGGTTTGAGGGATCAAGGGCAGTTATTGGCTCTTCAGAGGGCTTCTTTGTCTCATTAGTATTAGTGACTTGTTACGTACTGTACCTGCTTTCAAACCGCATAGAATTATCTGAATCACTTCAAACCATGAAAGGTGTGTTGATCCCCACAGCACCACATTCTGATAGATACAATAATACACGTAAATCTCTGTAAACATGGTTCTTGCATGCATGCTTCTTGATTGCTATACAATTTGACAATAATACAATGACTCACAATGTAATCCGAGAGGATATTGATGATAGTCTGAATGCAATTTTTCTATTTTCTAATACACTGAAACATAATGTTAAATTAAATAATAATATCCAAGTTCACCAGAGCATGGCTAATTTCCAAAAATGATTTTTTTTATTTCATCTCACATAATTGTAGAACAAAAGAATACTTGTCAGTTCAGTCACCAGCATATGGTCTATATCTGGGGTACAGTGGTTCAGAATTGTTGTGGCTAAGCTCCAGGGCTTAGTCACAGGGGGACGGGCTGTTTACGCCGTGTCGTATCCGTGTTGGCCTTAAACACACAGCCAGCTCGGTACCGAGTATGTTTCCACTTATCACATCCAGAACTGCACTCCTCTCAGGCCAATAAGCACAGGGGCTGACCAGACGCTACTGTTTGGGATGAAAAGACGAGCAAATACATAACAGCTTGGGAGCATGCCTACGTTGTGAGTTAACGTGCAGTATATGTGAATGTTTTGCATCGTTACAGTAAATACTGTTCTACCAGCCCTCGTGTAACCAACTAGCCAGGCTGTTTTGCATGTCAAGACGTCCGGCAGCTACTTCTCTCCCCCTCAAATGTTCTTGTTTGTCCTCCTTTAGTGCAGACCCTCCTGCTGTATGTGTTCCTCTGTGGTGTCAGTGTGTGTGTGTGTGTGTGTGTCAGTTAGTGAAGGGATATTAGTATTTGTGTGTCTGTGTGTGTGTGTGTGTGTGTGTGTGTGTGTGTCAGTTAGTGAAGGAATATCAGTATTTGTGTGTGTATGTGTGTCTTTCATTTATTGTGTGTGTGTGGTGGAGACATAGTTCAAAGTGAGTCATGTTTCCTGTCATGTGGCTTTAAATGGTGTGGAGCAGCAACGGGGGACAGCCAGAGGTTAAAAGAATGCTTCCGAAGGCCCCCCTCTGATATATTTGGTTACACACACACACACACACCGAATAGAACATTAGTTATAAATATACAGTGCATGTATAAAGGCACAAGCGCTCGTGCTACAACGTTAACGCAACAAATCAAACGATATGACGCGGCACATACAGTACATGTATGTATGTATGTATGTACATGTGTGTGTATGTGTGTGTGTTTGTACGTACAGTATATGTATGTAAACATATGTACTGTACATACACACTGTAGTGTCAATACATATACAAACAAAGGGACAACATGGGTGCACACACATTCAGATACACACAATGCACATGCATAACAAGGATACATGTATGGAACAATTCCTGCTCTGTCTCGCACACGCACACGCGCACACACACACACACACACACACACTTAGCGAAGGGAGGAGGAGGCTATTGTGCATCCCGGGCCAGGCTGCCTGACAGGCATGTGTCTTTGTTGCGTCCCGTCCTATAATGGCTCTCATATGCGGCCCATTTCCTCGTGGGCCCACAAAGGCAGAGGCCCCAACCGCACCGCACGGGCCCGAGCTAACGGGCTAATTAATGACTGCAAAACCACAGCGCTCTGCCTCCTCCTCCTCCTCCTCCTCCCCAGCTCTGGTCTTCATTTATGGTCCCTCTCGTATGCCCCACCCACCTATCCATCTTCTCCCAGAGGTCTCCTCTCTAGACTGTTGTTCTCTTGGTGTTTGTGCTCGTGTCTTTCAGCTCTGGTTTGCTTGCCTAGCTGGCATGGTGCGTGTCTGTCTGTGTGTCTGTCTGTCTATCTGCCTATCTATCTATCTATCTATCTATCTATCTATCTATCTATCTGTCTGTCTGTCTGTCTGTCTGTCTGTCTGTCTGTCCACATATACATATACGTCATTTTCCTACTCAAATACACACCAACACACTTCCACAGACACACACACTTGCTTGTTAGCCTGCTAACCATAACCAACCAGACAAGACAACCATTACATAGTGTTGCTAACTATGTGGCAGTGTTACAGTAAAACAACCACGTGTGTGTGTGTGTGTGTGTGTGTGTGTGTGTGTGTGTGTGTGTGTACACATAGGTGCGCATTCGGTGTCTGGTGGCCGGTTAGAGGAAGGGGGCCTTCTGTTTTCTTAGGGGCCAAGCTGAACGCCCCTCACCCATTCACCCTCCCACTAAATGGAGATCTTTGTGTGTTTGCGCCAGTGCAGCAGCCCCAGTCATTCCTGGTGTTCCCAGAGGAATACAATGAATGGGAGCATTTTGTCCAACTCTCTTTAACGCACACACACACACACACACACACACACACACACACACACACACTAACACTCACTTTTTTCCTAGGGCGGCACGGACACACAGACTCCCTTTTTGTCTGTTCTCTGTGTCACAAGACGCTGGAGTGCTTGTTGTCCACGTGTGTTTGTGTGTGTGTGTGATAGAATTCCATGCAGATAGACACACGTGCGCACACACACACACACACACACACACACACACACACACACACACAGAAACTCACACATGTTGTGTATGAGTGATTGGGGCATGACCTAACAAGCGGTCGTACAAAAGGAGACCCGGCATTGGACATGTGTAATCACACAGGCAGCAGACAAAGCCTTTTGTCCCTGATACTACATGTGCACATCATTACGTGGGGGGGAAGGGGGGGGGGGGGCAGGACACACAGATGCACTGGCGGGGAGCCGCCCGTATAGACCTTTAAGCTAGGTGACAGGGAGAACAGTTGGACTGGGAGATGAGACCCACCGCAGAGGAGAGGGAACGGCAAGAGAGAGAGGGAGAGAGAGGGGGAGAGAGAGAGGCAGAGAGTGAGAGGGAGAGAGAGAGAGAGAGAGGGGAGAGGGGGGGAGAGAGAGAGAGAGAGAGGTAAATAATGTGGAAAAGATACATTGAAAAGTAGAAATTGGAGAGACAGTTTTCGAACTTAATCTGATATCCTCACTTCGATATGAGCCTCAGTACAGTTTTACAGCATTCCAATGCAATGGTTAGAACTGTAAAATATGAATTTCTCTACCGAGCCTAACTTGATGAATGAAGAATATTTTGGTAAATAGAGAATTGAGAATTTAGTTTTGTGCTTGGTTATTTTAATTAAGAATTAATGTGTTTTTGTATTCAAATTATTCAGTTTAAATAACGAGTGTATTCAGTGTGGCAATATTTTGTGTTTTTCGGGGATTGTTTTGTGTGTGAGACATTTAACAATTGTGACGTTTTAATGAGATGGAAATACGTGACCAAATGATCTACATGTATCTGGAAACACTTCTGCCCAAAGTGAAACGCTGGTCACATTCAAAAAATGAGATGAACCCCATACAAAACACCAACTGCATTCCTGTTTTTTATCCTTTCACATTTTCACTATTTGTTACAGTAATATCCCTTTTAATAATTGTTTATTAAATTATTTTTATTACTTTACATGGAATTTATCTTTTTTCTTTAAATTGATTATCCAATAAAATTACTGTTTTAAATTTAAATTTAAAACAAAAACAAAACAAGATAGAACTATACTGTATACCCATCACAGATCACTTCATGAGTCTCTCCATTTACGTATATAGAGCAAGCAAGTACATGAAAGCTACACTAAGCATATAAGTAAGTGGAGATTATAATTATGTGTGCTTTGTAATGCGTTGCCTCTTATTTCGCTCAGTATTGAATGACACTAAAGTTTATCTAATATAATGTACTGTAATAGCCTAACATGTTTTTCTCTCTCTCTCTCTCTCTCTCTCTCTCTCTCTCTCTCTCTCTCTCTCTCTCTCTCTCTCTCTCTCTCTGTGTCTCTCCACCAGGTCCAGGGTCACATGCCTCCTCTGATGATCCCGGTGTTTCCTCATGACCAGCGTTCGCTGGCAGCAGCTGCTGCCGCCCAGCAAGGCTTCCTGTTCCCGCCAGGCATGTCCTACAAGCCAGGTACACACACACACACACACACACACACACACACCCACATGCACACGCGCACACACGTGCACACACGCACACACACGAACACTCACACGCTCACACATAGGCACCCGCACACATGCACACACACACACGCACACATAAACATAGTGGCCAAAACAACAATGCCTTAGGCTACGCAGTGCATTTCAATGTGTGGGGCAAAGCTTCTGAAGGAGTTGGTTTTGATTTGAGCTCAGTTTGCAAGTGTTCGCAAGAACATACTGTAGGCATTTAACCAATGTAGCACATCTAGTACGTCTGTTATTATTCTCTGACATTACCGGTGACATATTTTAATATACTACATATATGTCAGATTATACACACAAGGCTTTGAAGAAGCATTAATTCTACGAGTGACAGCTTACAATTTACTCTCTGCGCACTTCTGTTTGAGAAGAGGTCATGTTTTACACATGCACACACACTGACACACCCACACACCATCCCTTACACACACATACAGTATGCATGCCAGTGCCTGCACACACACAATGTCTTAACGAGGTGTGTCAGGTGCGGAATGTTCCAGAAATGACCAGGCACATTCACATGTCAGGCACAACACATTAAACACAAAAAGGAACGTTCGTTTATGGTCCTGCGGAATGTCCATTTTCAACACGTACACATTACATGACATTACACGTCAATTTTCACTTTCTCAAATACACAAATGATTGTGTGTTTGTATGTGTACAGACAGATGCAGGGGTGCATACATGCCATAGCATATGAACTTGAAACAAACACACACTTCTTATTCTATGTGCCAGGAGAGAGAGAAATAGAAAATCATCAATCGTCAGTTTTTTCCCCAAAGAGTTTTAGAACATAAGTAGGGTTTTGCGAATATTCTTGGAACCAGAACTGCCACATTATGATGAGGAGATGGCTTGAACCGGAGGTAGTCATTGTGGCCTTTGCGGTCTTCTGTGGGCTTTTGAATAAATTGATTTTAGGGCGGTACTGTAGAGAAGAGGATGGGCTATTTGGCATACGCATAGAACAGAACTATACAGCAGAGAGAGACAGACAGGTGACAGCAATACGACAGACCGAAGGGGACTATGAGAGACAGACAGACAGAAGCGTCACTACATGTTTCCTTGTGGTCTTTGACAGGTGACAATTATCCCATGCAGTTCATTCCTTCCACAATGGCAGCTGCTGCCGCATCTGGCCTGAGTCCGTTACAACTACAGGTAAGTCTGCTGCTCACCAAAGCAATTCAGAAATTATGCAAATTAGATCACGTGTTAACACGAACATGTGTTATCATATTAGAATAATGTGCTCTTCGCCAATTTGCAACATCTACATAGCGGTATACACCTCACATCAAAATCCACTAGTGAAAAAAAAAAAAAAAAATCTTTTAAAATCCAAAATACTGACAGCTTAAGCCCCTCTGGCTCTAACCTTCTGTGATCATGAGCTTGTTCTGAGAAACGTCTTGAAAGGGATCTGAATCTTTAACACACTGGTTGGAGAAGCAGTTACTATAGGCCAGCGCTAACATGCCACCTCCCTTACCTGACGCCTGTCAGCTGTGTCAAACAAAGGCCTTCGTGATGAATCACTGTGGAATTCCGCCCCATCAGCGGAACACCTGGACAGAGCAATTCATCAACTCGTTTATTACCGTTTGACACCTGTGGTTTGAGAATAACATTATACATAATGATTATCATGAGGCGTATTTGCTCAGAAAGGAAAAGGTAACAAATAAGGAAAATTAAAACTCTAGTCCCCAAAGGGCATTAGGCATTTCACAATATCACCACTCCTACAATTGTATACTATTACTGTAATGGAAAGAGTTAAGCCGGGGGAAAGAAGCGTTGGCAGACTATGTATCTTCATCATGCCGATCGTTATCCAGGCTCGTCATTCAGCTGTTTCCTAAGAAATCCTTATTCAGTTTATTCCAATTGTGTTTTTATTTTGCCTATCAAAGTCCTCATTAAGTGCTATTGACTTAACAAAACGGTATGCTGTGAAACTCAGCGCTGTCTCTTTTTCTGCCTTTGATATTATCAAAAGGGCGTGCAAATGAGGTGCAAAGGAGGTGGGAGGTGGGCGGATACGTGACGTTGGAGATGCAACGTTAGATTCACATCTCCCCCCCCCATGGGGAAGGGGAGGGTGAGGAGCGTCAATGAAAGAGGAAGTGTCTGCTTGACAGAGGAGGAGGGAGATTGAGTGTTTACTGTATGAGAGATGAACTGACTGTGTCAGAGATAGAGGCGCAAACTCTCTTAGGCTTATTTAGATATTGTTTTGACAACAATGATGATGCCAGGAACAATCATGACAAAATTAGAGCTACCGTTTTGGAATGCTGGCAGTTGCGGTCTCTGTACCTGAAGCAAATAATAACATAATAAGCCAGAAATATAGAAATTTGAGGTAAGAGGTAAGCAAATACGAGAAGAAGTATACACTAACATGCATAGTGAATATGTAGGGACTAGGTAGACCTGTTTTGCCAAAGCATCTTTATATTCACTTCTGTTTTTTATAAATACACAATTATTTCATTTGGAAAATACACAGCTGCGGAAAACATGAAGAGACCACTGTACATTCTTTAAAATGTAATAGTATAATTAAACTGTAAATTTAAAGAATATAAAATAAATAGAACATTTCTATAAATACAAATCTAAAAATAATATATATGTACGTAAGTAGTAAAGATCTGAGAAACTGCAGTGTTTTTTTTTTTTCCTTTTTCCACAGCTGTACAGATTTAATAAATTACACAGAAAATGTAGTTTGAAAAGTACATACTGAAACCTTCCAAAACACCTTGCAGCGGTACCATACAACAGCTGGCCTGAAAGCCCAGGACTAAACGGTTAATGGTAGATGCCAGGTGCACCAAACAGACAGTTGGCTGGGCACTGCTGGATAAGCTAACCATGGGCACTGCCAGGATAACAATATAGATTTCACCACAACAGAAGTGTAGTCTAGCAAGCTAGAACACGGCAGCCAGGTCCTGTGTGTTCATCAGACTTGTCGACCTGGAAAACCTTTAGCCTACATTAATCAGGAGACCCCTACTTGGATGATTGTTAGAAAAGGTGGAAAATAAGTGATTTCTGCTAAAACAAAAGAGAGTATAGAAAAGAGTATCTCTCAGATCAAAACACAGCAGAACAGAACGTTGTCTCTTCACAACCTTAACTTGTACCATTTGTCAAGAGCTCGGATGCCATGTGGTCAGCATGGGATCTTGATCACACCAATTGTTTCCAGAGGCTAAGGAGTGTGATTCTGTTGAAGAATGGAGCCCATTGGGAATGTGAAGGCTATAGAATATAGTTGCTTAGCGGACATTCTTGTTGAAAACATAAGACTTCTCCCTTCCTTTCTGTCTGTCTGTCTGTCTGTCTGTCTGTCTGTCTGTCTGTCTCTTAGTTCAGGTTAACTGTTTCTGCATGCCTGTGTTGACCTGAGAAGCGAAGGATGCAAATGTTGCAGGGATAATATTTTTTAGATTTTATATTTGGTTGCCAAAGACAGAATGACTTTATTTCTCACAAGAAGTCATCTATTCATGAGATTTTAATGGAGCCAACAAATAAAACATTTTCTCAAGCATGCTTTTAAAGTCTGCCCCTGTTCAAATTAAAGGTGACCATGGGGAATGTTCTCCCCCCCTTCCTTCTTCTTTCACTCATTCGCACATTCACGCAAGCCTGAGCGTTTGTGTTCTGTGTGAGCCAGTGGAGGTCCATTTATTTCTCTCACCTCCACCACCCCACTCCCAACCACCCCACCGCCGCCGCCATTTAAAACCTGCTGAAAAAGACAGAGCGTCATTTGTTTGTCGGGCCTTGGGGATCAATACGACAGTACTGTGCAGTATCTTGGCACTGAAAGGAATGGAGTTAAAGGGAATCTCTATGTAGCGACCTAGGGGCAGATGGGCCACTTTGCCAGGACTGATGGGAACGCTCCCCCCCCTCCCCCCCTCCCCTTTCCACAACCGCCTGCACATGAACACATACACACGCACACCTCAACGCCTATGCAGTGTATCGCAGGCTTCTTAAATAGGGGATTGCATTCGGCTAGGCGAGGCTATCACGAAACACGGAGGTAAGAAATGAGTAATGATTAAGATTTCAGCCAAATTAGCACTAACCGCTAAAGCCTTGTCAGATAAATGGGGCAGCCAGAGGCTGTGTTTCGAGGCCCCGTTTGTCAATTTGTAATTTAGGAAATTGCGGCATTGTCTTCCCCTGGGCTTTGGCTAAGCGCTAAGAGCATGGGGGGAGCTGTTTACGCTGCACAACAGACTCCCCAGTCATCAATCGATCTGATGTCTTGTCTGAGAAAAGTAGAGTGGACAAAATGTAGAAAAGAACGGCACAAAGACACTTGTTCTTTTCTGCTTTGTATGATTGCCATTATTACAGTGCGTGCATCATTCATTCCTGCTGGTATATATTCCACCACAAGTACACTTCGATAGGCATAGGCCCAGGTGTAAACCCCCGCTCCTCAGGCACAGGCCGGCGTCCGACAGCAACTTCTGCGGTCCTGGTGATTGACAGGCGGGGCCATAGACACGTTCTTACAGGGATCTCATATCGCTGGGGCTTGGCCAGAGCTCTCCACGCTCATTCCAAGCTAAATAGGCGGCGTGGCATCAGGGCTTTGTAGCAACGCAAGGCCCCTTCTGTTTGTGTTTAATAGCACTGGGAGAGAGAAGTGGGAAGCGGACCGGCCAAATACTCCAGTTCTGACCGCTGAGCGCAACTGCGTGGCGATGAAGTGGGTCGTGGTTTATCCCGCCGCATGCCACAGCCTCTCTCTCTTTTTATCCATCTTTTATCTGCTGTCATTCTTTGTCCACCTAAACCCCCTTTCCTTTCTTTTATACCAGTCCGTTCTTTTTAGTTTAACTTCTTTGGTGTTCACCCCCTCCCTCTCTCTCTCTCTCTCTCCCTCTCTCTCTCTCTCTCTCTCTCTCGCCCCCCCTCTCTCTCTCTCTCTCTCTCTCTCTCCCCCCCTCTCTCTCCCTCACTTTCTCCCTCTCTCTCTCTCTCTCTCTCTCTCTCTCTCTCTGCTTCTCTTGCACGGTCTTCGGCTCCCAGGAGGCCTTGCAGTTTTGGCTGAGGGAAATAAGATCTCACAACAGTAGGGCTAGAAAGTGTGTGACAGAGAGAGAGAGAGGGAGAGAGAGAGAGGGAGGGGGTGAACACCAAAGAAGTTAAAGAGAGAGAGAGAGGGAGAGATAGAGAGAGAAAATAGGAGAAGAGACTAGAGAGGGTGACGGCTCTGGAACATTAAAACGTTGAGAGGTAGCTTAATGGGAAGACAAAAGGAGGAAAGCGGGGCAGGAACGGGAGGCAGAGGGAGAATGCCAAGATGATGGAGGGAGGGAGGGAGGTGGGGGTGTAGATGAGGTGAGAGTGGAGAAACACGAGGAAACGGCAGGGCGATGGAGGATGAATGAGCGAAGGCCGGGCCATGTCTGGGTGGTTTTCCTGACGACGGTTTCTTTGTTGCAACAGCGCTCACAGTCCAATGGCTTCAGACAGCAGTTGACAGGGGTTTGAGGTAGCGGTTAGTCTCGGCAGCTAGCTGATTCAGACCCTGCTCTCTGTGCAGAACATTTGGCTCTTCTGATTTCTGCAAAGTACCTTGGATGGAAAAGCAGTAGTGGGTTTTTTTTTTTAACGCATTTCAAGTTTTCATCTAGTTCTATGCCGTATAGTCTCAATGTGTTTTTTTTTGTTCATATTCAGCTTGAAGTAGCTTGATTTACAATAACTTTGAAGAGGAATACTCTGCCATTGGCTTTTTCAGTATTTCAGTATTGCGGCAAAGAGAACATAT
The DNA here is from genome assembly GCA_027564755.1 of Amblyopsis hoosieri. Lineage (NCBI taxonomy): Eukaryota > Metazoa > Chordata > Actinopteri > Percopsiformes > Amblyopsidae > Amblyopsis > Amblyopsis hoosieri. The sequence goes on from JAODUE010003894.1 coordinate 10,528, forward strand.
TGATTTCACATCTAGACCTGGTGCCATAATTCATAATTCTGACTTCACAAGTGGGAAGAAGGAACTTGAAGTTGTGATTTAATTAGGAAGCTGGCATAGTTATTATATGTGTAATATGCCATTGTATATGTAAAGGTACAGAGTTACTTGCATCCTGAGTAAAGAATGGAATCACACTCCCGCTGTGTTGTAACCTGAGCTCCTTTGTTCTTCTTGTTCTTTTATATGTCCGGGCCAGGCACACGTGCATGTGGCTAATGAAGCATTTGTTTTGGTTTGAAATGACGGTATGCTTAGTGACATCTAGTGGTAGAAAAGTCATATAGAGTGACTTTAAATTATCAAAAAAAAAAACATATATATACTGTATATATATATATATAT
>JAODUE010003895.1:0-10909 GCA_027564755.1 Amblyopsis hoosieri
ATCAAGTATACTTGAGAAATATACTTGAAATGTACTCAAGTATACTTAAAAAAAAATACTTGAAGTATACTTCTTTTTGGTAAGGGAGACCTACATTTAACTAAATGAAAAGCTAAGACAGACATGCAGACTTAAGGAAAAACCGCCACTAAACTAGAAAACTAAAGTGAAAACTAGAATATTTAGCTACATAAACATTGGGATAGGCAATGAAGGCACTGAAGTTGTTTTATACCCATAGACAAACCTAACCTATGTGTCCTAGTATTTCTCAATCCACTACCTCATTCAACAGACTGACCTTGGGAGTAGCAGATAAAGTGAACGCCATCCTCTGCATTTTGCATGATGGGGTATATAGCTGCCTTGAAGCCTTCAACTTGTTTCCAAAGTGGTTGCAAGCTTGCGCCTCTGTCAAACAAGTCAATGACTGACACATTGCTTCCAGGATGTGACTAAAAGAGAAAGAATAATGGTTATTGGGTACACTATTGCCTAAAGATCACACGATCATGTTACATTAGACTAGTTTGATAAAGGCAATGTTAGAAACAAGTGCCTACAGTAGAGTAAAAGAAGGAATTATAGTAACAAAGTGTGTTCCCAGTATACTTTGCTTGAAATGTACACAGTAGGCTAGCCAACTGCAGTCTTTATGTGATGGGAGACTATTGAGTGACCAAGAATCAACACAGGGTGCAAAGTTCTGTAACACCATAATAACCTTTACAGTTTCCCATATTCACAGGTAAAGCATTCTTGGACAGCATAAAAACAGAACTGAATGTGAGTTCCCCTTTTTCTAACTGTAATAGGCATACTGCGCGTTTAATAAAACATGTAGCCCATAGGCTTTATTAAAAAGGCCATGGGCTTTATTAAAAAGGCCATGAAGGTATATTTGACATAGTAGCCTATTGCAGGCAGTACTAGAATCCCGACTGCAATTACTGAAAATAAAGTTGTCTGCTCGTCATGACATGTTTATTTATGTAGCGTTTCTGTAACTGAGAATCAATTAACAATTATTACAGTGTTTAATTAAACGTGAAACATTCGGTAAACATCGATTTAAATATATTTATATACAATTTATTTTGTACACTGATTAAATGGTGTGATAACAGACACCATTTTTAGTAGCAGCAGTATAAGCCTACGACTTTCAAACATTACAATTTAGATATCGTTACCAGGATGATTACACCACTCTAAACCAGTTCCACTAGTCCATTTACCTCGTTGATGAAACGTAGTAACGCAGAAAATTCATCCGAGCTGTCGAACAAGCCGTGGACTACAATCACCGGCTTGTACGCCAGGGTCGCAGCCCAGAGACATCCACCAAGCAGTAGCCACAGCATCGTACTTGCCCCGCTAGTCCTCCGACTTATAGCATCAAAACCAAAGCCTTTCATAGCTTAAAGCAAAATATAGCCTAAGTAAAATAATTTAGAACAATACAATTTGAATATATATTTAAACGATTGCAATTGCTACGGATACCATAGTAGTTTGCAAACTGTCAGACTAATGTGCAATAACCATGCTATTTTCGATCTATATTACGGTTCAACTGTTTAGCTCAAGTAGTATGGTTTAAAAGAATCTGATGTATTCCATGTTCTCGCCTAACATCCCTCCCTGGACTGTGTAAGACACTTCACAACAATCCATAAAAGCTGCATGCTGGTGGTTTTGTTTGTTCCGGTTTAAATGGAAATGTGCGGCCGCAAGTGACGTCATGTCCGGTTTCTATTGCCTCCCTAGAATTATCTGTATTCACGGTTGCATGCACTTTCAGTTGTCGTTTTACACCCATGATTGCATGGCGGCCTACTACTTATCTGTGAAGATAAGTACATCAAATCAATCAAGCTCTCTATCTATATATAAATACGTATGTCTAAAGAACAAATGCAATCAAGCAAATATGTTGACATGCTTGCTGATGCATACATTCCAGTATTAATCAAAAATATGTACGTAATTATTGCAGCAATTCAGTCGTTATTATTGTGCACACTTATAAGAATAACACTTATACTACACATTGTGATATGACTAATAAAAAATAAAAAAGGTAATTCATTTTGATGCACACAACAGACACACATTCAAGTAATACATTTTATTTGCCAGTTAAGTAAATGATTAAGCCCCAAATGCAATGGCATTAATTTGTCATTTACCAACAAATGCACAAATAAATGAAGGGTTGGCTAAAAGCACCAAAAAAAAAAAAAAAAAGATTTTTATTTTATTTGTAGTCATCTTATGACCTTTGAAGCGCTATTTTCAACAAGGAAGCTTCACGTGATGTTTTCACATAGAAAAAGCAAGAAAACCAATCAATCTTGGCAATCGGCCCCGATAGCTATTCAGCTAGATTGGTGAGAACATTCTAGCAACTGGTGAGAACATTCTTGACAAGCCTCATGAAGGCTTCCTCCGCAGCACATCGCTGGTTTAGGGAACCGTGTCTCGTTGTACCCCGTTATTAGATGCAGCCTAGTTATGTCAGCCACGCTGACGATAACACTACACACTAGGTTGCAGAAGTTCCTGTAGCTGGCACAACGTGTTGTTTAGTGTCAGAGCCATAGTTTCTGCATGGGTCTCCTCGCAGCAGTTGAAAGCCGTTATGGAGAAATGGACGTGGTCCCCCTGCGGGTTGTAGCATATGGCATATCCGTCAGGGACGAGCGGTCCGAAGCACATTACAGTGTCTGTGTTTGCGGGCACCTGAATAGACAGGACGTTGGTTAATATTAGATCACGTATGGAAGATAGAGTTATATTGAACTAGAGAGTTGAGTAATCAACATTGTCCTTAATTAATGCCAAAATGAGATAATGAAGATAGAGCAAAACAACAAAACCACAAACACAACAATGCTGGTATGTGTGATAACTGTACTGTATGCAAATGTTAAGAAAGTAAGTAAGATAAAAGACAGTTAGCTCGTCAAGTAAAATAATGTGGTCAGAGGGCAAAGATCAATCATGTGAAAACATGAAGTGCTTAATAATTCACTTAAAAAAGGCAAAATGCATAGAACCTATGGCTACATTGCAACAGACCGATTTAGAGCTATCATTCAAAAGGTAAAACATATTATAAATACATTAAACATTTGTATCCAATAGGATAACAAAACTCTGGAATGAAGTATCTTCCGAACAGCTGTAGACATGCTGCTATGTTTTGCAGGCCGCCCATATTTTATCCTCAAACTGTTCAGGAACCCTGAATTGGTGTTTTTTCCCCCCATATTTTTATACGTTATTTGTAAAATTAGTCATCAATCAGTCAACCATGTTTACAGAATCAAATACACAGAATTATTTAAAATTCTGTGTATTTTTATGCAGTTATTTTGTTGTTGTTAAAATGTCCCATGTTGAGTACAAGCATATGTTTTGCAACAACTCAATCACCACGGTCGCACGCACATCTACACACACGCGCGTGTGCACGCACCTGCCCTGTTCGCAGCTTCCAGTGTGTTGCCAGCCCATAACCTGTGTCCATGAATATGTTGGGAATGCTCAAGCCTTGCTCAATGGCCTGGAGTTTCAGACCTAGCAGGTGACGGTCAATTCCCTGCCCTGTGATTGCCTGAACAGAGACACAACACACCAGTGGTTCACAGAGAGAGAAACACATACTGACTTAGAGATTTAAGAGCTATACACAACAGCTAACGGTGAGTGAAATGCCCTGTGATGACATCTGCTCTGGTTAATAGCCCCTGCCTCTATTCAAGTCAATGTAGATGTTTGACGGCACCCAAAGAAATTCTGACAAATCAGGGCCTCTTTTCCCCTGTGAGTCAGTCTACCTTGCCTGTCAAACACAGGAATATCAGCACAGATCTATACTTTCAGCAGTGGTACTTCACAATGGCAGAACAATGGGTTCCAGAGAGGAGGAGAAGGTGTGGGCTTTGGGTTTCTAATTTTCCAAAACTCATCTTTTTTTTAGCTACCTTATCATTGCAAAACTCAGCTTTAAAAACCTACGCTGTTGTAGTAAATTTCAGTAGGTGTGTTGGAGTGTAAGTGGTTACCTGGGTTGTCAGACTGGTGTAAGCATTGGCTGCCTCTCTGAATAGTTGTAGCTTTGCCTCCCTCTGTCCATTTTCCCAAAAACATAAAGTCAGCAGTTCGTCATAGATATACACATACACTTCTGCTAGTATTTTGGAAGGCAAACTACTTTCTCACCGAAATGGATGGATTGCCAAACGCAAGTATGAACTCGAGTGTCTGACTTGTGGGGGAGCGAATGTATTCCGTGCGCCCTCCTTGGAACATTCGCAGGGATGCGATGTCACAGGCGGCACACACCTCCTTGTGAACTCTAGTCGTGGGGGAATGGGAACCTTTTGTTAAGATTTGTGATTAAAAAGGTCAACTGACCGATCCCCAAGCCCCTAAGTTACGTAACTACGTTGGACGAAATAGCATAGTAGGCTAAAACAGGGAAACAGACGGTTAACGGAGGTTCTGTCGGATTCCAAACTTGCTCATCTGTTATTGGAGGATGGGGTGAAAAGGGACGGGGCTTGGAATCTGTCAATTGCATCGAGTCTGTGTACTAACCTGTAGTAGGCCAACTGCAGCGCCACCTGGATGAATGCGTTGGGGCTCAGGTTGTGTTTCTTGGGCAAGTCCTTGCCAAACCGCTGGAAGCTGAACACGTTCACATCAAGGTCGTTGATCAAGCTGCAAGAAAGACAAATATTATTTGTCAGTGCTATAAGAATTATGAATATAATCAGAAAGACAAATGATGTAGAAACCTTACTCTCAAGTATACTTACATTAACATAGGCAAAAAGTAGATTATGGATTAGTTATCAATGGTTTGGTTGTGATAAAACAAATGGTTGGGAAAATTTATGGGCAATGATTTTAAATTTGACCACAAGGTGGCAGCACAAAATACAATAATGTGATGACTCCCATTGAGGCTTGGGGAAAGAAATGACTGCTTGCCTGGGTAATATTATAAAACAATTGAAAGGGCTCCCTGCCCTAGACAACAATGACATTTCAGAAGAGTCTCAAAAGTACAGAAATACAAATCAAAGTTGCAAAATGCACTGGAAAGGGTGATTTAGAAATACATACAAATTCTCTCTCTCTCTCACGCACACACACACACACAACTATAGAATGGAAGATAATAATGTTTACATTTGTGGAGTTGGCAACTGGTAGTTCAGTTTTGCCAGATTTGAAAGCAAAAGAAAATACCACGATTACATAGTGTGGTATGCTATTGTTTTCTTATCAATTAGAACTAAAATGCAACATCCGGTAGCTCCCATAATTTCCAGAATGAACAAGTTGAGACTGCGTTTACAGTAAGAACACGCAAGCACGCACATATTACTATAAAAATAAAAGACTTGCATGTCAAGATTCTGCTTGGCGTGCTCTATGTCCCTCTTGATATCCCTGTCGATCACAAAGTAAAGCTTCTTGGGCATCGGCAGTGGCACCAGTGGAGCCCTCTTGGGGTCTGGTTTCATACTGTGGCAAATTAAACAGAAATTGCACAAACACTTACTTGAGAACTCATTCACCCACGCAGCTGTTATTTAAATCAAAATGATTGAGTCTATGGCTATAGCAGGAAAAAAAGAAGAAAACAACACAATAAAAAACCTACACATATAAAACAATCATGTTCATTCAATGCAAACTGTGCTCAGATATTCAATCAACCATAGACATGTAGTGTAAAACCTACACATATAAAACTATGTTCATTCAATGCAAACTGTGCTCAGATATTCATTCAACCATAGACATGTAGAGTAAAACCTACACATATAAAACTATGTTCATTCAATGCAAACTGTGCTCATATTCATTCAACCATAGACATGTAGAGTAAAACCTATACATATAAAACAAATCATGTTCATTCAATGCAAACTGTGCTCAGGTATTCATTCAACCATAGACATGTAGAGTGCCGGTGTCCTGACATTCTATCTTACCCGACAGATTGTCCTACCTCGTCATACTGCGCATGACTACATTCGATCTATTGTTTTGCTGTCGAATTCAATTCTTTTAACATAATACATATACTATATTAGTTATTGAGCATAGTATATTATTAATACATTAGCTTAATGATAGTTTACTAGGCCTACTGTAGGCTATATGAATATATTTCGCGCCATTCAGGGACGTTTTAGCACACTCTAACAAAGTTATTTTCACCCGTCGATTTAATTATATATTTGCCAGCAGCAGCACTAGCTATGCCAAAACGTTATTTTGTCCCGTCAAATCATACCGCTTTATTTCTATAGCCTAATTTAAAATCTAGCAATATGTAGGGTAGGACAGTCTGACAAGGTAGAACAGATGGTCAGAACACCGGTACACAGGTAAGTACGGTACCTACCAGTACTGCAAGATGTGATCCAACATCGTAGCAATGGGCGGGCCCTCGGCCGTTGCTTGTTCATACAGAAGGCCCCATGACCCATCCTCACCCACCACAAACTGTTAAAAGACAGGATCAACTGATAATAAGACTCATGGAGCCGTTGTACAACAAATACTTTTTTATGTATTTGACATGCATACAAATTCCTTACTTGCAGTGTTTTATCAAACCAACGGTTGCCGCTATTTGAGAATGTCCCGCCCCCGTGGAGAATCTGGGCCGCCATACGACTAGCGTACCTGTCAAATATGAAACACTGGTTAAAAAAAAACAGTGTGGAAAAAAGTGACTCCAATACCAAGAGCATCAGATCAACAAAACATTCACTAAGACAGTCACCTCCACTCTATTTGCAATGCTACATACAGTATGCAATCAGAAACATTTGCCAACTTCACTGTTTCACATTGCACATATTGCGTCCATTACAGTTAATTAACACCCTGGAACATGTCATACCAATGTGTGGATTACTTGTGTTACAATCATAAAAACTATTCAGCATTTTGCGTTGCAAAATGAGTGGGATGAGAGACTTGGTGTGGCGATGTACATACTTCTCATCCGATACTCTCATGACAGGCGAATCCAGGCACAAGCTGAAAAGTCCATTCTCAATCACCCGCACAGACTCTTTGTTGAGCTTATCTAGGTCACAGCCGTGTGGAAACACCACACAAGAAATAGATAACAAAAAACACAATTGTGTTATGGGAAGAATAGATTGCATTTGGTTTATTTTGGATAAGAGTTTAAACTTTAAATTACCATAAACATGTATAAAATCAATGGATTTTACATAACGGACAGAAAATTGACATTTAACTGGTTTACTAATACAATATTTGCAACACCTTTGGTCCTATAACATCCCACGGTCAATTACATACAGAAAAAATTTGGGACAGTATGGAAAATTATAATAAAACAGGAGTTATTTGTAAATTATTTTCATGCTGTACTATATTGGAAACACTACAAAGATGATATGATGTTGATAATCTACACAATACTGCTATAAACTCCAAAATGGTTAGAACAGTGTTCAGGCTTGTAGAACATCATATTGCCTATATTTACACATATTACCGGCAAGTGTTTTGGCAATGAAGACACTCTTGGGGAGGTTTAGCAACTACTGGATACAGAGGTTTAGAAACTATGGTGTGGTCTACTACACTAAAACGTTTAAAGTTTTAAAACACAACTACGTTTATGGCTTGCATCCATATTACTCCGCAGTTGCCGAGCTACTAAAATAAATCAGTTTCTTTATAAAACGGGGGTAGACAATGGATCAGTTTGAAAACAAAGGCACAGACACCCCACATTCACTTCCTGATTGGGTCTCAGCAGCATGTCGCCAAATGTACTCCCAATCAATCAGAAGTCATCAATCAATCAGAAGACGGTTATAAGCCAGTCCCCAGGTATGGAATAAGTGTTGTAGTTTATTTGTACTACCTCTCAGAAGACAGTTATAAGACAGTCTCCAGGTATGGAATTGGTGTTGTAGTTTATTTGTAGCCTACTTGTAGCCTACTACCTCTCAGAAGATGGTTCTAAGCCAGTCCCCAGGTATGGAATTGGTGTTGGAGTTTATTTGTACTACCTCTCAGAAGACTGTTATAAGACAGTCTCTAGGTATGGAATAAGTGTTGTAGTTTATTTGTAGCCTACTACCTCTCAGAAGACGGTTATAAGCCAGTCCCCAGGTATGGCGGTGCTCGCTGGTCAATATGCCCATGGGCTCCTTGTCAGTCTTCCAGGACTGGGATCGAATCCTCAGCAGCTGGGAATGGATCTGGCTCTCAGTCATTCGTGAGCCGTCACTGTTGTACACCTCCAGCTGGAAGAACTAGTGACCGGGGAAAACAGATGAGACAGGACCTGGTGTATTCACATCTTGTTAAGTGTTAACAAAGGAGCAAGAAGAGTTCCTGATATTTAAAGTGGCAAATATGAGGAGTGCATGTTATCAACATCTTACTCAAACAAAATGAGTAAGTCAAATTCACAGCAGATCATACAAACAAGCATCTAGTTTACAACAATCAATGACAATTAAATGTAATTTCATTTGAAGTTAATATCTCAAGTCAAGATTGATTAGGCCACTTTAAAAACAGACCTATAGGCCTACTACATTCCTTTTTGTTTCCATTAGTTTGTCAGCGATAGAGTAGTAATGCACAAAGGTTGTTTTCGAACAAGCTGGAGTTGATTATTTGGAGCCTTTGTATCTCTAATGCAGTGAGAGAAGGTTAAAAATAACATGTCTTACAATATGTTCAAATGGTAAATCAAACCGATTACAGTAATTTTAATGCATCTAAATCGATGAAAGCCAATGCATGTGCTTCCTAAACATTTCATTTTGAACCCATTAATATGAAGTTGGCTTCTGCATTTAACTTACAACCACATCCACTCTTCTACGCAGGCTTTCCACTAGATGTTGAACACAGCTGTGTGGACCTGCTCTCATTGCGACACAAGAGAACAATGCTCTTAGCTCACTTTTCATTGGGATTATAGTCTGTAAAACGATGGTCGCTATAGCGTTCGCACAGCCACCCTGGACAGGTGAAACCATCAGCGACCAGTGGGTGTGGAAAGGTGCGTCGGCGTTGAAGTCAAGCATTTGTTTTAAGATAGTGGTGGAGCTAGATGAAGCGATACAAACAGTTGTAGCAATGCCAATTGGCTAAACACTGTCCAATAGTTTTGAAAATAACGAAATAAGTTCTACGCCCAGTAGGAGGTAAAGACTGTGAACAAAGAATGGAGCGTGGCCAGACCCTGTTCACAAGAAGGATTTTGTGTCTGGTTACAGCAGGCTAGTGCATGCCTGCAGGCAAACCAAAGTCTTCCTTACAAGAGACTCAAGTAACCATTTCATTATGGACCTTATGGCTTTCAACAAAAAAATATTTAAGAAATAAAGAAAAAAAAATACAAAAGGCCCTTGTCAAACTGTTGCCACAAAGCTGAAAGCACAATTGTCTCTAGAAAGTTGTTGAGAGGCGCTGTAGCATAAGTGTGCAGCCAACCCCAGATTCGTCCACCAGACTGCCAGATGGTGAAGTTAGTCTGTGGAACGTGTCGGCTGCTCCACAGTGGACGGGAGGAATGCGTTACACTACACCGCTCCAGCCCACGCTTGGCTTTGCACATGCTGGTCTTGGGTGTGTGTGCAGCTGCCTGTTCTGGGAGCTTATGTGGCCTGCCGTCTCGTGCCTGAACTGACATTTCTTGTAGAGAACAGAACCTCCGTTTGACTGGGGCAGGTTTAACAGGGGACGTTTGGCCAAACTGTATTGTTGGACAGGTTCCATCCTATGATATTGCCACGTCACTGAGCTCTTAACTACTGCGATGGTTAGTGATACAGTATACTTTCTACATTGTAACCAGTTATTTCTGGCTTGCCCTCCCACTCAGATCTCAGTCAATCACATCAGGGCATGTTAAAAGACAAGAAAAAACATAGAAAATAAAACACTCAATGAAAAGTGGTGGTCGAACTGTAGTGTCCAAAATCGTTTGTACTCAAACATTCCACCAATTATATATCTGGTGAGCTAGGTGTCTATAAGATGAAGCATCTCTCACTGAAACATTTGAACACATGTTCATCAAAACAAATAATTAGCCTTTAACAGAAGCCAATGTTATATATGGCATTTTAAATAACACATTCACTGTATCGCCTCTGCAAGTATAACTAGCCAATTCAAAAGCTGGACAACTAAACTCAAGCCTGCAATAGTTTTGAACCCGCCACTGTTAACGAGATACCATGGTTCCCACTCTAAGTCAAATGTCAAATTCCCTGACTTTCACTTTCAATTCCATGACCTACTGTATATTGACTGGAAAAACAGACCACCTGTATATGTTGTCTGTGTACAAGGGCTATAGACAGCATGGCAATGGGGTGGGCGGTAAATCGTTTCATCTGACCCATCAGTGTTGTACTGGCATCTACAGTATATGGTTAAGGCAAAGTCCTTATACAGTTAGGTTCTATAGTGTCTGATGATATACAATCACGTCAGTTCATCTAGGGGTGGGCGGTATATAGTTTCGTCCGATGTACCCGTTTTAATATCCCGTACGATGTGAATGTTTCACCTACCGCCATACCATAGCACAGCTGAAACAACAGCTTTAATGCATATTGTTTGATGGTAGAACGCTACGGAACGCTGTTAAGGGTGTATTATTGAGTGGGGACCCATTAACTGAGCATACCCTTCTTAAAAACAAACTGTTAACTTTATAACACAGTTAATTACCCACAACTTACTCTCTTTAACATGGCAAACAACATTATGTAAAATGGCACGGCCGAACAGCATACTGTGTGTGTGTGTGTGTGTGTGTGTGTGTGTGTGTGTGTGTGTGTGTGTGTGTGTGTGTGTGTGT
>JAODUE010003896.1:0-10908 GCA_027564755.1 Amblyopsis hoosieri
ACATGTAGCCTAGGTCCGTGTATGTGATGGCATCACGTACTGATTCTTAGCAGTTGTATCAGACTTAAGCTTGAGCTACAGATTCAGAAATGCTTGGGAAAATGTAGCTTCTGTGGACGCTATCGCACTACTTGATCAATTAAAGAGCTTTGCTACTGAAAAGCTATTTGATTCAGAAAACAGCGCCGCTACGGCTACGCTACTCAGACATGTAGTTTAACTAGTAGCGTCGCTACTTGTAGTGACGCTACTGCCCAACACTGAGTGAGTGAAGCTGAACCTAAATGCAGGTTTAGTGTTTTAATGACATTTGATGTGAGTGCTGGATTCCTCCTTGGCATGTCACGTCTGTCATGTTACATCATTGGAACAGTCCCTTCTTCTCATATGACATAACTGCAGCTCACAACATCCTGAAGTGTGTATCTATGGTTACCCTGTTGTTTTCAAACAGCTCCAGGATGAATGTGATGGCACTGCTGTTGATGCCTACAGTATGAAGAGGTTGATGCAGGACAGGGCAACGTAGGCCGTGCTGGGGATGTTGAATAAGTAGGACATGGGGTACATCATGGGTGTCACAGACCACCTGGCAGACACATGAGCATCACTTAGGGTTAAGACCTGCATCGTCACCTTCCTCTGTATTCATGGTCAATGTGTTTCTATTGGTGTGTTTCAAAGTACACAACAATATACACCGATGAGCCAAACCATTATGACCAGTGCAGCTCCCATTTGGCCCATGTTAAAGTGCTGCATGTCTTTACTCCTGCCCATTTCTTCCCCCAATCAATAGACTATGATAACCTACTGTTCACTTACCACCTAATATAACCCAGACCTTGACATATGTCACTGTTAGGAGATCATCAACAGTATTCTCCTCAACTGTGAGTGGTTATTAGGCTCATGACATCACTATTTTAATTAATGTTTTTGAAATATATAATAATAAGTATGCATAGATTATACATTTGTTAATGCATTATAATTTTAGTTTCTTAAAAACAAAGTTTTGCTTATTATAATTAAAGTGCAATTAGAGCTTGGTTTGTACTAAGCATGCTGTATGTTTTCAACGGTAAGAGAATTGTGAATGTGTTTATTTTGACATATGTTTGCTTACAGGCAGATCTGTATTTTCATTTCATATTCTGTCTCTTGTGTACCATCAAAAAACAGGGGGGGGTGGTGGACAGGTTAGACCAAACACAGGCTTACCCATATAATAGGAGGAGTGTTATCAATGCTGGCATGTTTGTCTGTGATGTATAGCACTTTTTGTCAAAAGCCATGAAAATGCCAATTACCATTGCAGTGCTGACAGAATAGTTCATCTGAGAAGGACATACATAATGCAAAATGTAATAATGAAGGGAACATAAATCATGTTAAAGAATAAATTAAATGTAAAATACAATCTGACCTCAAGATACAAGGCAGAATAAATTGCATATTTACTTGTTTGTGTATGAATGTCGATAATGCGGATATTACCGCTCTTACACAGCCTCAAACTGAATGTAATATTACTCATATACTGTATATTATAAAAGGTCTAAATGTGCCAGTGCCAAACCAACAGTCAATCATTCAATGAATACAAGCAGGGAACAGCACTTCCACAGGTTGGGGCTAATGTGTATTTGACCAAATCCGCAGCCGTCTTGAAAACACAGGTGGTTAGAACAAAGGTGATCTGTTTAGAGAACATATTTATTTCTAAAACTACACCAAACATAACATCCAAACTAACAAATAGTGCAATCAATAATGATTTAATACTTTTTGAACATTCAAATTAATTCACCTCAAATCATGTATTACTTACACACAATTCTAACATTGTATTAGTGATAATAAGTGATAGTGATTATGGTTGCGTGATGGCTGCATGACCTACCATGTCCCAGAAGAAGTTAGTCACCCAGTAGACCAGGGGACTGACCCCGCTGACAAACTGCAGGTGTTTGGCTTTGGAGGCACGCTCCTGGATGAGGTAGAGGACAAAGCTGGCAGGGATAAAGGACATGGCAAAGATGACACAGATAGCCACCACAGCGTCCACTGAGGTGCTGAGCCTGAGGGAGGTCAGGAGGAAGAGGAGACATGGAGGAAGACAAGGTCAAGCAGGTAGATATGGTAGTGGTGAAACAATGATACAACACTACCACCTAGAGAAAACAATGTGACCTGGAGGTCTGTCTAAATGTTAAACTAATTGCTTTAAAAAAGCAGGGTCCTGAAATCAAACTTTTATGATATTTTGTAAGGGGGCAAAAATAATCAGGTGTCCTGAATTAATTTGGAAAGATACTGCAAGCTATCAAAGGCATTTGCTCAATGCACTTTATTAATATAGCAGGTTTCATACAAGCACAGTGTGCATAACATAAACACGTTATACAAAAAAAGGAAAGATATTGCATAAAAATACATCTAAAATAAAAGTATAATAACATAATAAAAAGTGCAGTTCAGGGTACCTTTTTGTGATTCTACAGTATGTTTTTGTTAATACTTTAGCTTGACCACTAATAAGGCATAGGAAAAATAATATGTGATCTGGGGTCCACTAACAAATATTTTACTTCTTGCATTTGCTTGTGCTTTTAATGATGCTTTACCCTGTAGTTTATAATAAATGTATAGTATAAAGTTATCTATCTATAGGGTTATTGTGAAGTGGCACACTGTATGTCCAGTGGCGCAGGGGGTGTTTTTTAGGTGGGGGGGGTGAAAGTGTGAGGAAAATGTCTCAACTTTTAAGCCTGTGCAACTATGCTTTTAGTTATTAAAACCAAATATGACGAAAGGGTGAAATCTGTCCCAGCCGGGACTTGAACCCCGCTCTCCCACGCAAAAGAAAACCACATTACAAGGTTGTCACCAGAAAGTTATTACAGATAGCACCATCACATGTATTGAAGTATTTGAGAGTAAGATTTAGGTAATTTATTGTTGTAGCTGTCTTGACATGATTACACAGTTATGACAGACTAGGCTCTACACCGGTCAACAATCCAACACGATCACTGATCAACAACACACGCCATTATACATGTGTGAGACAAATCCTGGTGCGCTAAACAAATGTCTAAAGCAAGCCAAGGTTATGAAAACTATAGGAAGTCATAACTAAACATTATCTTAAAATAAAACAATGTAGGCTGATTTACCGTGTTATTATGTAAGGATATTGCTGTTCCTGTAGTCTAGCCTACATGTTTGTCATTCACGTGAATTGTCAAGATTGTGCATTGAGACTGGTGGAATTTTAAAGATAGGCCTACTGTAGCTCTCAAAGCATTTAGTAGTTCTGTCTGCTTCCCTCTGATATTTCAGAACTATTATTTGAGAAATGTGCAATTATTTCCTTTGGAATATATCTAACTGTTATCTAACACCATTAGCCTACATGCCAGGTGCAAATAGCTTACTTTACAGGGCATGCCTATAGCAACAACCAAGGAGGGTGGGGCATTGAATAGTGAATAGTGGACTTGCCAATGCTGGTAGCCTTATGATGGTCATCAAAGTAGGCAAATAAACAAATGTAACATGAGTTGCACATTTTTTTATCTCAAATGTGGGGGGGATGATTTTGTTCTTTACGAAACTGCGTCCTTCCCCCCCTACTGCGCCCCTGTTTATGTCATAAATACATACTGTATATTTAGCATATATTTATACAAATTTATTTTGTATATCCAGAGGATGTGCAAAATATAAAGTGTGTAGTGCCAAACACAGACTCACACAGTGACCTCAGACAGCTGCTCTTTGGTGAGGTTCAAAGGGTGGTTGATGGAGGTAATACCATACGCCGCGGGGTTGGCAGAGCGGGGCAGGAATACTCGCAGGATGGCATTGTTGGCCACGTTCATGAAAGCCACCATGGCATGCCACCCCTTGTTGTTATACCACACCTGGAGGTCAACACATATGTTGTTATACCACACCTGTGGTCTATATTACGAAGGAAGGTAACTGGCTTATCCAGGTAACTTTGCGATATCGGGTGTAACTTGCCGAGTAACCCATACTACGAAAGGTGGAGAGATTTTATATGAGGTATGCTGAATGGCAATTTACGCTGCATCTCTAAACTGCTCCAAGCAGTTCATCTTTATGGTTAACTCGATTTTACCCTACAAGCGCTCATCCAGTCCAGAAGTTACCTGGATAAGACAGTTACCTACCTTCCTTCTTAGTATAGGCCTCTGGAGGTGAACACATATGTTGTTATACCACACCTGGAAGTAATCACATTTCACACAGGTATCCATTGGCAGCAAAGCAAACTAGTGCTTCCATAAGATTAGTTAGTTAGTTAGTTAAATCCCACAGGTACAAAAACTCATTGTTCACTCTATTCACTGTTTACCTTTATGTTGAATTCACTTTCCATGTATCTTAGAAAAGAGACAATATCTCGCAGAGCAAGTCCAGAGTAGTAACCCTGGCACAGATAACAGAGGTTAATGTATTCTCCTGCCATTACGGCAACACAAACATCCGTGCTGTCCAAATCTCTTTTCTACGACAATGGTGAGTTAGTACCCCTGTGATGTTGAGCATGCGTCCCAGCTGGCGAAACACATTCTGAAGGTTTTTTGGGTCCACATCCAGAATAGGAAGCTGTCCCCCCACAGACAATCCGCCATATCTATGGATAGAAAACACTTTAAATGTCATTTGCTATGTCCACTAGAGGGACACAAACTACACGACTAGTGGGGTTTTGACGGGCAGGTCACTTACCTTTGCTCATTCACCCAGTACTTGCTCTTTAGACTGTGAAATTAATGAAAAACCAAAAGATATTAAATGAGACGGTCAAATAAACACATTAAAGTGTTCATAATGTACGGTATATAAGACTTAGTCAAATATAATATAGCACACACACACTACATTTTGGTGAGCCCCACCTGGTTGTGATGAGGCTCGGGTAGGTTTTGACCAGGTAGTCTGAGATGTTCCTGCCGGTCAGGTCCAGCAGTGTGTCTCCGCTGGCCTCTGTCCGCTGGACAGGGGGCAGACCACCAGCCCCCACTGGGCAGATGGGCATCATGGTGAGCTTCTTATCTGTGCTGCACTGGCAGGAAGGGGAGGGGTTTGTGGCATGCCACTCAGGGCTCAGTAAGATGTTACTGGCCAGAGGAGAGATGTCAGGGAGACTCCACTGTGATTGGTTCCCACATGGCATTCTGGGCAGAGGTTTGTAGAGACCCGTTTACTATTTATTTATTATTTCAATTTGTTTATTGTCCTTGCTGTCCCGGATAATTCATTTTCTCTCCCGAGACACTTAATGTTCTGGTTTTCAATGGGCTAAAAATGATATGCTAGATCAAAAGTTTCCATTTAACCTGCTATCTACAGTCTCACATCCCTACCGCTTCACATTATGTATAACTCCTTAGTATAACAACAGAAATAAGAAAAAAGCTATTTAAACTATTTGCACAAAACAAATCCTACTCAAACTGTCTTCAGTCAAACTTTTGGATATTGGTAGACTATGTTTAATTATTAATATTGATACTTTTAGTTAATGAACTCAACAAGGAAGGTAACCATCATCGTAGCTACCGTACTAGCTTATAGCAATATGCCAGTAGCCTATTGTTAACTGCAAACAGTAGCCTATGTTGTTTATCTATTTGTTTTATTATTTTTAATGTAGGATACATATTATAGACAAGGCTATGCTATGTATGAAGGCCTAATGTTGGCTACATAAAAAATAATTAAACAAAATGTGGATGGAACATGTCTATCAGATATAAATAGGCCTAGTAGGCCTAAAATACTGTAATACTGTAGTTAGTATTTTTTAAACTTCTATAAGGCAGTTACATAACATTTTGAGTCCATAAGCCAAAAAATATCAAGAGTAAAAATAAAGCATACATTGAGAGTTCAAACAAACAAATTTCCAGAAGAAATCCAAATAAAGTACACTAGCATTAGCCTAGAAAAACGAAATCCTCTGCAAGGCCACTGTTAATGAATTAAAAGTTCCATCCGTCGAAGAATAAATAAATATATTACGACGAAGGCAATGTCCAAAACAAAATATGCATCAACAAAATGTTGATGTTTATACGCATTATTTACAGTAGGCATATATGTGCGCAAGTTAAATGTTTGTTTTACAAATTAGGAAAATAATGTTTCGGTCAAGCCTGATGTTTCCTTAAACAAAGAAATTATGATTCCCAGTCTTCCTCTCAGTGAGGAATGAAATATAATAATTTAACACTGTATGTTAAATGGTTGATTCACAAATTTGAATAGCAATGTTTAAGTCAAGCCTGATGTTTACAAAGAAAATAATGATTTCCAGATTCCCATAACACGTATTAATATTACACTGGTATCAGTTCAGTACTCTGCTGGTGGTAAACTCTCACTTGAAATATTGAGAGAACAAAACGTAATTGTATAGTAACATACAAGCATGACAGCAAGAGCATATATTTTTACAAGATAGATAGCAGTAACTTGATCTTTGTGAGCCTGCATGAATACAGTTATAACTTGTTTTATTACCATTAAAACAATGTGTAGTGTAATTATTAACCTAACTAAATCATTTATAAATAAAGGGAAGTCTTATTGTAAAGTAAACCACAAAATGTCAGTATATAACCGTCAAATCAAACAGGTGATTATTTGACTGTACATGCTGTGGTTTAAATGTACTCACAGTACTATAATGACATTTACTAGTGGTGCACTACATGTATGTCAACAACACACTTCTTGTATGTTGATTCCTATGATAGCGTATAGTAGTTCTCACCCTAATGGCTCTCCCAGCATGCAGCGGGTCCCAAGGCCAGGGCTGCATAACAAGCGCTCTGTGAAGCCTTTCATCACTGGATGGTATGGACGCTCATTACTTAAAAGGGAGATGTCAAGTTGGAGAGCAGGTCGGACAAAGTGGCAGAAGGAAATAAGAACAAATATAGTCTATAGGACTCCATAGGACTCCAAAAGGTACTGACAAAACAACTGGAGGTTTCTCCTAAACAACCCACATTACATGATGCAGAGACATTTTGAGAAAATAACATAACAGATAGCGTGTCTTGGTAACTGACCTGAAAAACTTAAACTGTTTTCCATACATTCAGGGGGTCAAAGTCAAACTGGGATACTCTCCAAATGGAGGGACTATCATGGTGAAGACCAGTGCTATCAGGACAAAACTGGCTGGTAGGACAATCTAGATAGAGACATATCAGTCAGTTCCTAATACTTTTACATTGTGCTGGTCTTCTGTCCTAGCAGTCTTAAAGTACATGTGAATCAATGAACACCTGAATTATTGTATGAATATCAAATACAGTGTAATGGTTACATTAAATGTGTACATTTAATCCACCAAACTGTAGATCAGGAGAGATTCTAGGATCAGACCTTTTTGGGGGCTGTGTTGTTTAAAGATAGGAAATTATGAGTGAGTAATTTCCTGCATTCTTTTTAATGTCTATGCGCCGATTTGTGTGCAAGTGGGCCACAAATAGGCTTGGGTCAATTCATGCTGGAAAGGTAAGCAAGCAGGCTTTTATTTGGACTTCTAAACACAAGGCATCTGCTCTCTGACCTTCGTTTACAGCAAGTCTGTTGCTACTCTTCCTCTGCTGTAACATCCATTGTTCTAACAAAGTCACAGGACAGACACAAGACAACATATAGAACTGGCCAAACTAACAGACGACGCATAAAACTAGCAAACTAGACACAATTAATCAATTTAAAGATGCAAATTAAAATGATATTGGGTAACTGAGTAACGTCCAATAATGCAGACTATAGGTTAGATACAGGCAACATATACCTGGCGTAGTGGAACTTTTCACTGCTTCACCATCTGTAGTAACTTTAATGAATATCTGGAAAAGGAACAGCAAAAACAAAGGAATATTCTAGTAAATTTCAAGTTGGAACTAAATAGTCTAACCCTAACTGTAAACCTAGCATTAGGTAAATTATATTTTGAATCAATGGCCATGATACACATTTAGAAAGCATTGATGTCATCAGATGGGAATATCCCTATCCACACATATGTACACTTATCTGAGTTTGGGTCGCGTGGGTAGCAGCTCCAGCAGAGGACCCCAAACATCTCTATCCCGAGACACATCTTTGAAGTGTTTCCAAGACGTTCCCAAACCAGTGTACAGATATAATCTCGCCACATAGTCCTGGGTCTTCCCCGAGGTCTTCGCCTAGTTGGACATGCCTGGAACATCCTTACCAGGGAACATCCTTACCAGATGCCCGAATCACTTCAACTTGCTCCTTTCCACGCAAAGGAGCAGCGGATCCTCATGGATGACTTGGCTTTTCACACTAAATCTAAGGGAGATGCCAGCCACCCTCCTGAGAAAACCAATTTTGGCCACTTGTACCCGCAATCTCATTCTTTCGGTCATGACCCAACCTTCATGCCCATAGGTGAGGGTGGAACAAAAATTGAACGGTAGATCGAGAGCTTTGCCTTCCGGCTCAGCTCTCTTTTCGTCACAACGGTGCAATAAAATGAATGCAGTACCGCACTAGATAATCCGATTCACCGGACAATCTCCCACTCCATTTTTCCCTCTCTTGTGAACAAGACCCTGAGGTACGTGATCTCCTTCACTTGGGGTGAGGACTCATTCCCTACCTGGAGTAGGCACTCCATCAGTTTCCTGCTGAGAACCATGGCCTCCGATTTAGTGGTGCTAATAAACATCCTTACCTCTTCACACTTGGCTGCGAACCGAATAAGTGAGTGCTGAAGGAGCACATCAAGACTTCATCATCTGCAAAAAGCAATGAGATCCCCAGCCCACCAATCAATCCCGACTACGCCTTGATATCCTGTCAATGAATCACAATCACGAGGCCAACCCTCAACTGGAACGAGTACGACTTACTGCCGAGAATCCCTACACAGCTCTTGCTTTGGACATACAAGGATTGGATTTCCCTTAGAGGGAACCCCCTCACCTCATACTCGCAGCACCTCCCACAGAATCCCCAGGGAGACCCTGTCATGCGCCTTCTCCAGATCCGAAAGAGATTGCTGTTGATAGTACAGTGCATCTGGAAAGTATATACAGTTACAGCCTTATTCCAAAATGTATTAAAAAAAATGTTCCCCTAAAAATTATTATATTAATATTAAAAATAACATGTACATAAGTATTCACAGCCTTTGCCATGACACTCAAAATGGAGCTCAGGCACATCCTGTTTTTACTGATCATCCTTGAGATGTTTCTACAACTTAATTGGAGTCCACTTGTAGTAAATTCAGTTGATTTGACATGATTTGGAAAGGCGAGTACCACAGCTGACCGTGCATGTCGGAGCACAAACCAAGCCATGAAGTCCAAGGAACTATCTAGACCTCCGAGACAGGATTGTATCAAGGCACATATCTGGGGAAGGCTACAGAAAGATTTCTGCAGCATTGTAGGTCCATCATCGGTAAATGGAAGAAGGAACCACTAGGACTTGTCTCTCCAACATGTTTGACTATTTACATCACAACCTCCATTCATGGAAGCTACCACTCACTCTGTTTACAACTGCTGAAGAAACAGCCCATCCCATCACTAGCTCCCCCTGCAGGCCTGTCCTGTCCTCAACCCCAATAAGCACTCAGACGCATCCCCTTATCACTGTCAGTAACACAGGCTGCTCTTTCATTCGCACGCCTTATGACTTTGTCACACAGAGCACACAGATGGCAAACAACTAATGACAGATACCGGGGATCAAACCTATGTGTGCTTTGCTGGTTGCCCCATGCCCCTACTGTAATGTAACTATGTCTGATCTCCCCATCTCTGATAATAAAGTTATTTGATGTTGCTGCCCCTGCCTCTATGAAAAACAACCCTCACATAATCTCCTATAGAAATATAAAAAATAGCTCACCTACTGATCTCCTGGGCTTGATAAACACTTACCCGATCCCTAACTCACTATCCACCTGTAACCTTATTACTTATTACAATGGCCTTTCCTCTTCCCTGGACACCCTTGCCCCGCTTAAAACACACAGTCTCCTTTACCAACACTGCTTACCGGTACAACCAAGAATTCTGCAAGTTAAAAACTAACAGGAGACGTCTTGAGCGTCAATTCAATAGGGCATCCCTAAATTCTCACTTACAGGTTTACAAAGATCACCTTTTGGAATATAAAAATGCACTTGCCATTGCTAGAACATCGTACTTTTTTAATTTTATCAATTCTGGAAAACATTTGTCTAAGCTTCTTTTTTCCACAGTTAACCGGTTGATTTTCCCTCCTGACAGCTTCCCTTCAGACCCTTCCCTAGAACTGTGCAACTGTGCAAAACCCTCTACATCTACCAGAACATACTCACAGACCACCAGTCCTTAATCTTCCCTACATGACCACCTCAGAAGAGGTTTTGGCTTACACTTGTTTCTCTGACTTCACTTTGGCTACTGATATCATCACAGATCTCATCATGCAATGCAAAACAGCCACTTCCCAATTAGACACTAGTCTCATCAAAGCTTGCATGCCCCCCATATCTCCCTTAATCACTACTATAGTTAACTTTTCACTCTCCACTGGCATTGTACCAAACACTCTTAAGATTGCTGCAGTTACCAAAAATGGGGATCTTGACAACCTATGTAACTTTCGTCCCATTTCAAACCTTCCATATGTTGCCAAAATATTTGAGGGGATGGTGGCAAATCAACTCCAAAAACATCTTATGTGCAATAATCTTTATGAGCAATTCCAGTCTGGTTTCCGTATGTAACCCCGGTTCTATGTATTAAGGCTTAACTTATTTCTTTATCTTACCTTTTGCCTTTCAATAGAAAGGGGCCTGAGTTCATATCTTGACTT
>JAODUE010003897.1:0-2500 GCA_027564755.1 Amblyopsis hoosieri
GGAAGTTTGGGGTCCCTTGCTGAAGCTGCTGACCCCGCGACCCGACTCCGGATAAGCGGGAGAAGATGGATGGATGGTGTTGGAGCAGGGAGAGATCTAAAACATGCAGGGCGCTGCCCTCCAGGACTGGAGTTGAATAGCCCTGCTGTATATGCTGAACCATACAGCAGATAATTCTCACGGCCGTTATCGCTTTGACAAAAGCTTCTTTCCACAATATGCTAAAGCAGACCAACATACCTGTCCACCCACAGGATATAGAGTCGCTGCCATCATCAGTTGTGTGTGGGAGACGTGTCTGGAGATTTCATCTCTGGTTTTCACATATAGGGACATTAATGAGAAGGGGAGGAAGCTGTGGGAAGGTTTCAACCAAAGACACTGGAATAATAACAAGATGGACCATTGTATTGAATTTCAATGGAAGCAAAAATCCTTCGGGTCCCTTAAATGAGTGTGTCAACAACGGCAACGTGCTGTGGAGGGTGACGTAGGCAGCGCCCAGACAGCTAAATCTTACCATGCGTGGCCTGAAACAAAGATAATTTACCACAAAACAGATCACTGCAGATATACCGTTGTGGCCTCAGATTGATGGGAATTAATGTAATATACTCAAAATACCCATTAACGCCCCCAGAGACAAATATTGGGCAATATAATGGTGAAATCTACGGATCTCCCCATTGACTTGCATGGAACGCTGTGTCACTGTGGTCTGCATAAAGCGGCCCCCTGTTATTTGTTATCTGTTTCAAACATGTTAAATCTCCTGGTCGGAAGTACCACACTGTTGTGATATTGTTTTATCCCACGACCCAATAAACACGCCAAACAAACAAACCTCTCAGTAGCACTGTGTTGCGTGCAAATATAGATACGGACCACGTACGTGACCTGTCATTATGCTTTGCTATTTGCGAATCTGACACAATGTTCCGCTGCTGCCTTGACGTTCGAAACATGGCTGTCTTTACCCTGACAGGCGTAACATTTAGATTCTATATGCTCACGCCATTACTACAAATCACTTGCGAGTGACAGGCGTTGTTGCTTTGAAGCACATACACAGAGAGAGTTCCGAGCGGCTCTGGCTACAACAACAACACAAGTGGCACAGCTGAATACATCACTGTCTCAAACCCTCAAGCTTGTCAGGAAGCCACAAAAGCAATGCATCGCCCATATGTCACTTCCAAAATGTTCCCTCCTCTACGCCGAAGAGTTCAGAGAGCTATATTTTTATTTATTTTCACCGAGTGATGCTTGATCAAAGACGCTCAGCAGCTATCTGATGGAAATGTCTGAGCTCTCTTTCACGTCTTAATGTACCTTGTGTCGGGGATATCTCAGGCTTGTGATGCCTTTAAGGCAGGGGCGGGCAATCCTGGTCCTGGAGAGCCGGTGCACTGCTTGTTTTATGTGTGCCTATTCCAACACACCTGATTCACATGAATGGGTCGTTGGAAGCCTGCTAACGGACCCATTCATTTGAATCAGTAAGTGATTGTAAGATTAGAAATACAGTTTGTCAAATTAACCAAATATCTTCTATCGGTTTGCTAGTTTACCGTTCTGTGTTCCTAAAATATAATCTGGTGTTTCTACACAGCCCTTGCTCTGTGAATAGGAACACAAACAATGTGGTGCGGACGGCACAAAACAACAATTTCCTAGTCTTGGCAATGTGCTTCCAATGTGTGAGGGCGGAGTCTCTGGGGGGGAGCACCCTGTGGCATTTAAGAGAGTGGTGTTATTGTTTGGATCGAGTTCAAATATCAACAAGCTTTCTCCAGAATTACTTACTACACATTTAAAGAGATAAAAGTCCTGAATGATGAAGATGAAGTAATGATGAAAAGCTGCATTCATTTTGTGCTCCAAAGTAACAAAAAAAACAACTCTTCAGTGAGACCGAAACACCACAGTTTCTACACGTATACTCTCTTATTTCGTGATACGTCAATAACACAAACCCCCTGCCTGTACTCTCCCAGACGTGGAATCAATTCAGGGCATTAAAGGTGGAGTCAGGGATTCGGGAGAAACATTAGATACCTTTGCCAAGGCTAGGATAGTGTTATGTGGTGCGGTCTGCACCACTTTGTGTGTGTTCCCATTTACGGAGCCTGGGCTGTGTGGGAACACCGGATAACGTTTTCCGCACGCACACAGAACGGGCAACCAGCAAACCGTGAGATAATATTCACTGCATTTGACAAAGGGAGTATCATCTTACAATCACTGACTCCACCTGGCAAGGTATCGTGACCCACTGAGTGCTGCGCTATTTACGGACTTTGTCCTGAGATAAATAACTGGAGCAGAAAAAAAAAAGTCATCGCAGTGCCCCGCTGAATGCCGGGAATGCATAGAATGACTCAGCATTCTTCTCAGCAGGAGCGGGCAGATATAGGGGACATCCATCACCCCACGGCTAGCATCTGTCTAGCCTATATCAGACGTGGACAAAATAAGTCGAATCAATTCTATCCATCCA
>JAODUE010003897.1:7500-10908 GCA_027564755.1 Amblyopsis hoosieri
GAAACCACTGGCTGTTGCCTTTTCAGTGGGAACACAGGTATAACAATAGTGTGAACTCAGAGATATACTTCGTATTAAAGAAGTGTATTCACTGTATAGGATGTAAATTGTGGTAAATGTATTGATTCTATCTTTTATGAAATTATTGATTTCTTATGCTTTCACTGCTTGTTATTTTCCCTATCCCTGTG
This sequence comes from Amblyopsis hoosieri, assembly GCA_027564755.1. Classification (NCBI taxonomy): domain Eukaryota; kingdom Metazoa; phylum Chordata; class Actinopteri; order Percopsiformes; family Amblyopsidae; genus Amblyopsis; species Amblyopsis hoosieri. The sequence continues at coordinate 7,692 of JAODUE010003897.1, forward strand.
TTGAGTTCTGGTTGTGGAATCGTCTATTTGACAAAAGCTGTTTGTCTTGCCAATACCCAGTCCCCATGAGTTCCCAAGATGTAGGCCTATAGAGCCAACGCTGAAGGTCGGGACGCCGTAACTAAGATAATGTTGTCTAGAGGGATGTTTTCTGTAACCTGGTATACCATAACTGACCCCTCAGTTACTCTGCCTTTTTCTCTCTAGACGTCTGTGTACCAGTATGTACTCTATATATTCTTCCCTTGATTAATCCTGGCCTTTTCAGAATTTTATTAAATTTATTTTACAACATAAACTATATACCAGTTCAAACCACTGCATTAAAATTATAACACTATTCAGTTCTATATTTCAACTAACCGTGCATTAATGTAAACAGTAACCACCACTCTTGCATGATATGTGTCATAATTCATACACAAATAGGACAACAAATATGAACATGTTTAGTCATTTTAGGTTTCAGTCAGCATTTATCTCATCACACGAACATAAATATTTGATCTTCTGTTGGAAACGGAGTGTTCTAACGGCAGGTGGAAGCTATGGTAAACGGTTTATAATATGACCTTGAGCAATAGCCCAGTTAAATTCAGCTGCCATGGAACGAAATCAATCACTCAGGAAATCTTCTAAATGTTCCCCATAGAGAAGGCATGAATAAGACTGCAGGCGAAGCCATCTTAAGGGAGCATGGCTTCCCCTCAGTGGTTGCCCAGTTGCCAGACTTAAAATTGCTCTTTGATGGAATTTGATAACAGAAAGAGTTGCTTAAGTAAATCTTAATTCACCCTATAGCTAAAGATAAAAAATATATTGTATTCACTGCGTGAATTCTATGTGTGAGGTCACCTGCACATACAATTAATGTTCAAAAAGAAGGCATGTAGGCACTAAGGTACTGTATACCATTAAATATTTAACTTTTTTAGACCGAGTGGATGGGAAAAAACATGTATTATGATCTAAAAATACTCCTCTGAAATCTTCTGAAATATCTAGTGTGTCTTCCCTCGGGCAAATTAAATATTAAGCCACTTTCTCAAAAAGACACACTGTTCCTTTCAGCAATGTGCGACTAACACAAATAGATCATCTTTTCATCTCTACACATCATTAATATTCAATAAGTCATAAGAGGCTCATTAATAGAAGCTCTTGATTCTGCTGCCTAAAAAAACCCTCCTGCATAATGAACACTATCTTATTAAAGGTGAAGCAATGCTGGAGACAGATTGTTGATAATTGAACCCACCAAAAACAAAAACACCTCTCCCTTCAATTCCATGGTGCTCCTTCGGAAGATCCGCCCCCTAACACTGTACACGCATTTCCAAGGCTAGGATAGTGTTGTGGTGCGGTCTGCACCACTTTGTGTTCCCTTGTACACACATTTCCAAGGCTAGGATAGTGTTGTGTAGTGCGGTCTGCACCTTATTGTTGGCCCGGCAACTAAATATTTATGTGATAGGGGGTCACAGTGTCATGTTCCTATCAGCCAAGGGGTCCTTGGCTTGAAAAACGTTGACGACCTCTGAGTTATGCAATCACTTACTTAAAAGTGGATGATTGAGTTGCCATGTAGTGGGAGATCTTGATCGCTGTAATAACAACAAGCTACAGTCCCAGCTCCAGGAAGGAAGGCTATAATGGCTTTGGTGTTCAGTGGACACAGCTTCTACTAATGCCCACATTTACACAACACTCTTCCTGCACTGTGTGCCACCAGCCGGCCGTTATAATTGCTACCTACAGCGATGGTTCCAACAGCACACTCATTACAAACAGTCTATGTTGATTGAAGTCCCAAGGCCAGCAATTCAACATTCACACAGACACACTCGCACTTGTACGCACGCTTGCGCGCATATACACACACATACACACGCACACGCACACACACACACACACACACACACACACACACACACACACACAGTATTAGAGGGAACTGTTTAATACCAAAAATGGAAATTGGTATAGATAGATTTTGCTTACGAACAGAACTTTAGGGGTTCTAATAATAATTATGTGGTAACACTATTTCTGGAAGCCTCAATTCTGGCCGCCAGGTGTAAAGTCAGACTCTGTAACAAATGCGACTTTTTTCATACTGAGAATCCATTCTTGACAGATTCTTGTGATAATTTTTTACATCCACAGATTCATTGTTTATGAATGGTGCATACACCACCTATGGTATAGTACCATCTGAAGTTGTTTCATGAAAGCATGGTTTCATATCAATATGGGAACTATTGAAAACTGATTCAATCAGGGAGAAAATCTGATTGGTTGAAGGTGGTCCAATTGTCTACTAGCATCTGTGTTTGATAATGTTTCTTGTCCTGGGTGGTCCAATCACTTGCTAATGATTATTTGAGGGGAAACTATTGGCAAAGACAAACAACTTTGAATGGAGCTTCCAGACTATTAGTCAGAGAGGAATAAATTGTGGCGCTTGCAAAATCACAATCTCTGAACCCATCGGCTAAATTGCCTATCGACCACTATGCAGATATCCGAGAGAAATCAGGATGTCCTTAACAGGTTATGCTTTGGTAACCATTATAACATTTTCATAAACTATGTAAATTGCCAAAATGCACAAAAATAACTGCTACATTATTAAAATGTTCATGTAACTTTATAGTTTCCCCTGAATTTTGTGTTAATATGATATGAACTGCAAAGATAATTACTATGAAAGGCTAATGTAAGAAACATCCTTAGTAGATCCATTAGCTCATGTTCATTGTCTGTGAGCACAACTGCATTTTACATACTGGAGAGGGCTTTTCAGTTTCTTATCGTCTATACGAACTCGTCAACATAAGGTAAAAGAAGTGTGAAAAGGCAGACACGTCTCACATTATCACTAGAAAGGGAAGAGCGATGATGCAAATGATTGCCAGTGAATCACCTGCAGTGATCCAGGCATGGATGCCCCAGCAGACAGGGAGCTCACAGCAGTGGGTGAGGTGTCGCTGAGGAAGTAGCACCTTTGTGACACCTCAGTGTCGTTTCACGTGTATCCACCAATGCAAGCCCTTCTATTGCCAACTGTTGTCCCATAGACAGACAAGCCACAATAGACATTCTGTGGCCCTTCCGTTTCCCAGAGGGCTGGACATCTCTGTGTGTGTGTGTGTGTGTGTGTGTGTGCGTGTGTGTGTGTGTGTGTGTGTGTGTGTGTGTGTGTGTGTGTGTAAAA
>JAODUE010003898.1:0-10906 GCA_027564755.1 Amblyopsis hoosieri
ACGTCATATTCGATGGGCTAGCCTCATGAAAAAAATAAAATGTAAACATTGCGGTTTGCGGTACCGGCGGTTTCTTTTCACGGCCTGCGGTTGGGTTAGCAACACCGCGGTATTCCAATTTTGCGGTTATCGCGACAGCCCTAATAGCCACGCATTCATACACCGATGGTGATAGCTGCCACGCAGGGCTCCACCTGACCACCAGGAGCAGTTAAATGTCAATCCACTATCATTACATAGAAAATAGTTCTTTGCAGTTATTTTAGTTTTTACAATATTTTGTACACACCCCGCTATATTACTGTTTTTAAATATTGTATAATACACCTTTAACCAGTCTCCCTCTCTATATCAGGGGTCCCCAACCCTGGTCCTAGAGGGCCGCTGCCCTGCATGTTTTAGATGTCTCCCTGCTCCAACACAGCTGATTCAAATGAATGGCTTGTTATAACGACCCATTCATTTGAATCAGCTGTGTTGGAGCAGGATTGGGGAACCCTGCCCTATATTAAATGTTTAACCTATCATAAAATACACCTGTAACCCCCACCCCCTGCTACGTATTTTAAAATATATTGTGTAGATCAGTGGTTCTCAAAATGAGGGTCCCGAGGCTAGTCTCTGGCACTGTTATTTTGGGGGGTCGTGAGCTGAAAAGTTTGAGAACCACTGGTATAGATGATCAGGGGTTCCCAAGCATTTGTGCCAGGACCCACCTAGAGAGGACTAATATATTTAGAGACCCACCAAACATCAAGTACCAGTAACATAATTTTCAAAAAAGTATACATTTTAGCTAATGCTATACGTGCGTGCGTGGCGGCATAAATGTTTAAGCAGAGCGCTCCAGAATCTATAGTGTGCATGCGGCCAAATAGGATGTCATTCATTCAGAAACAAGTAGGCTATTTTGCCCCAACCTCACTCACAACCAATGACCCCCCACCCTTCCCCCTGTGTTGGTAGATGCTGTGGGAGAACGGCATCAATGGAATCTTGGCGGACGAGATGGGCCTGGGGAAGACCATCCAGTGCATCGCGCACATCGCTATGATGATTGACCGGAAGATGACGGGGCCCTTCCTGGTGGTGGCGCCACTGTCCACGCTGCCCAACTGGATCAGCGAGTTCAAGCGCTTCACGCCACAGGTAGGGGGCGCATGTTGGCGTAGACCAGGGCTGTTCAACTCCGGTCCTGGAGGGCCGCACCCTGCATGTTTTAGATCTCTCCCTGCTCCAACACAAGGTTGTTAGAAGCCTGGTAACGACCCGTTCATTTGAATCAGGTGAGCCATTCAATTAGTCAATTAGCACTAAGCCACAGTAAAAGTAAAGGCTGGCTCTGCGATAATACCCAATAAAGCCCAGTCTAGGCTACTGTAGGTAAAGTTGTTGCTTCACCGAATATGTTGTCACTTGTCATAAAGGTAGGCTATGTTAATATATTCATGATTATACATAATTGAACTGCTCAGTGCAATTTGTAACCTAAAAAATTAGTAGAGATGGGGGGGGGATTGAGCAGATTAAACATGTATTTGTGATTTTAATTAGGCTTATTATTACTGTAATGTATAATTTAAACCATTTATGTCAGAACCTTTTATTTTTTATTCAGCACATTTATACCATTAACGTGATCATTTTGGTCACTGTAATCGTTATGAAATGTTTATCATTTCATCCCAAGGGGTCTTTCTTACCGTTTTTTTCAACCATAACCACCTTGCATGCATTGCAATGCTGAAATACGCTGACATGTATATTGGACATGCACAATGCACCAATTACATGCTATATCATATTCACCCCATATTTGGTCTTAATTCATAAATAAAGTAAGAAAGGCTTCCATGACTCTGGGCAGTAGATTTTCCTTCCACATAAGAGGCGGGTGGGAGGGTGCAGGACGAAGAGCGGTGTGCCGCTTCCCGTGTGAAAAGCCCTTTAATCTCTGGAGCCAGATATTCAAATGACACACATTCGCCAATATCGACGACCTTGGAATTCAGCTGTGTGGAGAGAATTGCAGCTATGATACCGCCTTTTTGTTATGTCTTGATACACTGTAATGTTTAGTTAACAGGAGATGCTTCATTCAGTGTTGCTAAACCGTTTGCGCTCAGCTGTGTCTCAATTAGTAACACACAGTGCAAGTTATTTTCTGCTATGAAATCATTAACAAAAAATGCTTTGTGTGCTAGGGATCTAATATTACAAAGAGCTGATTTCAACTGAAGGGATTTCGTGGAAAGAGGCAGTTGATTAAGTATTGATGAATTTAAGATTTTTGAAGCGGGTACCAGATAAGTCTGTGAGCTATGTTTTGTTTGTCCATGCAACCGTTGATGTGAGCAGTGTTCACCACTTTGCTTATGCTCTTATTTAGAAAGCCAGGGCTGTGTAGTTGTATCAGTTTGTTTCTGCAGCACGCACAGACAGCAATATAAGTAAGATAGCGAAATGCGAGGAGATATTTGGTGAATTTGACAAAGTATTAGCTTGCACTAGCTGACTTCACCTTTTTAAAGATCACAGGTATGTATAGAGATGCATGGCTCCTGTCTCAAGCATCTGACCGATTGCTTTAATTATTGCTGTGTAACAGTTCATGAATTAGATGAGGCAGCTGTCAATAACTCCTGTAGAGGTGAGTGTGCTGGTGGGAGAGAGGGACAGTGACATTCTTTGGATGCCTTGGGTGATGTGCAGGAGGGGGTCTTAGATAACGGCGAGAGATGGCTTCTGGCCCAGACAGTGTGTCCTTTTAAAATAATCGTATTTACTTTTTGAGTTCCAGTAGCTTGACGCAGGTTGGCTCCTTTGAAATTCAGATGGTTTCCATTATGCTTGAAATGCTCATTGCATTGCCAAAACGTATTTAAATTGGCAATTTAATCCCATGGTTGAGGCACGCAGTTGCCAGTCATGTATTAAGAGCTAGAAGCTTGCTGACCGATTAGATTACTTTACTAGTGGTGCAACGGATCACAAAACTCACGGTTCATATCGAGCCACGGATGAGATAATTTTTCGGATCAGTAGACTGTGTGCGTATATTTAATCATATTGATGTAACATTGCTATCCCTGTATTAGAAAGTGTCTCTTGATGACTTCCTGACTCTAGATGTCACACTTGGAGCACCAGCATGCTTTGTGGGCCCCACAAACATAGACACTCACTATCATGCACAGGTGGCTGGACCAGCCATCACAACAGAGGGATAACAACACACACATAGTGATGTCGTTCTCTGCTCAGGAAGCAATTTAGTTATTCTATATCTTTCATAGAAAATAGATGTTTGCTGCTACATTCATGGTAAAAAATATTGTATAGAACTTGACACTTGGACCGTACAGATATAATAACCATTAATGATCATTATCTTAAATCGTAACAAACTCGGCGCCTCAAATAATATTTGAGTTAACTTATGAATGGTCGCCGGGAGGACAAAGACACAATATAGCGTGTAGACCTGCAAACATTACTTGTGTTGCATGTTAAGTCCTATGTTGGCTCAGCCTAACGTATTGAATAGACCCCTGCCCTACGTCGGAGAGGAACTGAGTGAATCAGGTTTATTGATGGGTTGCTAGCACCGGTTATTTTAAACACTTGCGTGTCACAGTGGCTATGCACCTACAGAAGTAGGTTCTAGAGCAGACCTGGGCGAAGTCAGGCCCTTTGAGACATTCCACCCGGCCTGTCCGGTACAACAAACATAAAAACATAATAATAATAATAATAATACAACATAAAATGACTCTGCAGAATGTTTATTTACTGCTGCATAAAATAAAAAAATAGTTAAAGTTAACCGTTTGATTATGAAAATGGTGTTGAAAAGCCTATATATGCATAAATATGCGAGTTAAAAAATTAGGATATTTTGTGCTTTTTATTTTAAGATGTTTTAACATGTTGGTTAAAAGTAATGTGGCCCGCGCAGTTCTTTCTGACAGTCAATGTCAAATGTAAAGCAGTATAACATTGCTAACGCTTTGTTGTTGTTGTTAGCCATGTGACCGTCGTTCAACCCACAGCCTATATGGACCAACTCCATACAGCCCAACTCCTCCCTGTTGCTTTTAACCTGCTGGTCAGCCCATTGCCGCTCACGTTCATTAAACGTGTAGCAAACATTTCATTCTGAACGCAGGTTATGCAACCAGTGTGCAAGTGGTGTAAACCTCAGTGTATCTCCACAGCTGTGAAGCCCTGACCCCCCCCAAATAATGCAGACGGCGCGATGTGGGGGTGTGTGTGTGTGTGTCCCACAGGTGCCCGTGCAGCTGTATCATGGGCCCCTGGCAGAGAGGCTCAAGCTGCTGAAGCCCATCCGCAGGCCCCAGGGCCCCCTCAAGATCTGCCCCGTCGTGGTCACCTCCTACGAGATAGCCATGATAGACAGGCAGATCTTGCAGGTGAGCTTGCAGCATCTTTAAAGTTGAACTTCCCTTTGTACATAAGAAATAAGTGTTTTATGTATTTTTCTGACTAATGTACATAATGTTCCCTCCTAATGTTAAAGCTGATTTTCTGTAATTTATGTTTAATTGTACAAGTAGGTTGTGTGTATTTGTTGCAGTATTTGCCTTTTTTGTGTTCGCCAGTGAAAGCTAGCGATGAAGTCTTCTAACAAAGCACAGACATTGTATGACGTCATACAATGTCTGTTTTATCCACGTTTAAAGCCTCAGGACCTCTGCTTGTCTCCCTTCCCCTCCCTGGCTGCCCAGGGCTTCCAGTGGAAGTACCTGATCATAGACGAGGGCCACAGGATCAAGAACATGAACTGCCGGCTGGTACGGGAGCTGAAGAGCCTGCCGGCCGACAACAAGCTGCTGCTGACCGGCACGCCCCTGCAGAACAACCTGGCCGAGCTCTGGTCGCTGCTCAACTATCTGCTGCCTGAGGTGTTCGACGACCTCAAAAGGTCTGCAGCCGCTAACCTGCTTTACTGGTGGACGCGCGCGCCTCCTCTTACAGGTGGACGGTATCGCTATGGAACGCCATCTGGTTAAAAAAACGTGCGAAATTAACGTGTGTTGTCTACGCTTGTATCAAGCTATGCTGGCCAGCGCTAAACTGTCACAAAGCGTGTCATAAAATGTATTGTGTTTAGGGTATTTTTACGTTCCCTACTACTGGATGTAGCCCCACATTGTTAGCCTAATCTGTATAGGCTATTAGGCCTAGTCCTATAATGGCTTATCCTAAACCAGCATTTACTGGCTTTACCAGTGGACGGGTGTCTCCTCTGTCCAGTGGGCACACGTCTACCAATACTGGCTTTACCAGTACATAATTATGACAGGTGGTTAATGCACCTTTCTCCACTGCCTCAATGTTTTCATACTTTCTGAAAGAGTTAACTGGTGCTGTGACCCAAACTTTTTTCTCTGTGCAGCTTTGAGTCGTGGTTCGACATCGACACAATCCGTCACGAGGCGGAGAACGTGCTGGGCAACGAGCGCGAGCAGAAGGTCTTGAACATGCTGCATCAGGTAGGCTGGCCAGGATGACTGTATTCATAGATGACCTAGCAGAAGGTCTTGAACATGCTGCATCAGGTAGGCTGGTCAGGATGACTGTATTCATAGGTGACCTAGCAGAAGGTCTTGACCATGCATCAGGTAGGCTGGTCAGGATGACTGTATTCACAGATGACCTAGCAGAAGGTCTTGAACATGCTGCATCAGGTAGGCTGGTCAGGATTACTGTATTCATAGGTGACCTAGCAGAAGGTCTTGGCTTTGTTTTTTTTTTTTTTACAAAGCAACGTGATGCCACATTGCAGGAAGCCTGGTGTAACTAGACCCACATTGCACCTGGTGAACACGCTCCATTGGGGACGGTCTTCGCATCCTAGTGGGTGTAGACCTGTGGTTAATTTTTCAACTGTTTCTATCTAGCTTTACCTCCATTTAGAAATGATCGCTTGTCTTCAGTGTCGACGCACGCCACATATAGGGCTTCCAGACTATAATCTCAACGAAGAATCATCTGAGAGTCGTAGTAATGGTCTTGAGTGACCAAGCTACAGTGCAGACGTTGTCATGCAAAATGCTCTTCCTCAGAACACTGTTGTGACTGACTGCCTGGTTGCTTTTCCTCTCAAGATCCTGACTCCGTTCCTGCTGAGGCGGCTGAAGTCCGACGTGGCGCTGGAGGTGCCACCGAAGAAGGAGATCATTGTCTACGCGCCCCTGGTGGGCAAGCAGGCCACCTTCTACGAGGCTGCTGTTTCCAAGACCCTCAGCAAGATGTTAGGCCAGGAGAAAGTAAGGAATGCAGAGGCTTCACCAGGCTTGTGAAACCATCCTGATCGTGTTTTAGTTTGTTTTTGCTGTGAGAATCAGTCTGGAAAGCCTAGGAATTATTTCAAATGTGTCCGAGTAGCAACTGAAAGTAGCAGCTGATCTTGCCAATCAGTGTCGTATTGATACAGCGTCGTATTTATAGCTATTAGGTTTGCCTACAGCAAAAACGACCAGATGGTCCATCCAATAAACTGCTGCTGAAGTATTTTTTTTTTTTTTTTGAAGGTACCTATCCTTTACAAACTGTTTCAATGGACGACTCCCCAGATGCACAATTAAGCTGGCATATCTGTGATGTGCGATATAGACTCTACAAAAAATGGGCGTACTTTCCGTAGTACACTGCGCACGCCCTGTTGTTTCTAATGACATGGTTGACTCTGACTGTTAACAGCTTCATCCACTGCCTCAAGTCTAGTTGGCTTAAACAAGCTAAAGCTACTCGCCCTGTGCTTGTGTTACATCTGTTCCTTATTTGTTACGTTACCTGTGCATTGTCCCTCTACAGGGTGTTATTGTAAAGCCTCTTTAAGTCCCAGAAAAGTATTATTATTATTATTATTACTAGTCCAGCATGAGGACCCTCTGAGATATTGTGCTTCATGCTGTTTCACCCTGTGTGTGCGTGTGCTTGCGTGCACGTGGACTAGGATGAGTCAATCCCGGTGGAGGTGTCGGCCAGCGGCAGGCCGAAGCGGCGCAGTCGCAGGACAGTGGACTACTCTGAGAGCACCCAGGAGTCCCCCTACGACCTGGAGAAGTACCTGGAGCGGGTCGCCAAAGAGAACGAGCAGAGGTCAGGAAGTGGTGTGTGTGTGTGCGCCTGTGCTACATTTCGAAAAACGTTTCTAGACAAACATTTCAGGGAGAATTAAGCGGAGCAGACTGTCAGGCAAAGTGTTAACCTGTTTAAATAAAATGTATAGCGTCATTTCTGTAATAGCTGCTAAATTATCAAATTTCACACTTACATTTTTTAAAAGCAATCATTCAAAAACATGAATAATTTTCTCATTAATAATCCATTGCTGTGTCCTAATTGGTCATCCTTCCCTACGTTGTAAACAGGGTGCTATTTAGGGTGTAATATGCCATTAATGTGCAAATAGCTGCAAAATCAGCAGTCAAATGTGTTTATAAATACCGGATGTTTCAAAATGATGGACCGGATTTGAAATCGCTATCTTTGCAGCCACACATCGTCCATGAATGAAGCTCACTTGAAAGAGAGGGATATAGTTAATGAGACGTAATAAACCGTAATAACTCATTACAGTGTAACTGTAACATGTTGCCAATGTGAAATATACTGCTTTAAAACGGGTCCATCAATTTGAAACATCCTGTGTTCATTTGTAACTATTGAACTAAGATGTTCTGCTTACTTGAATGCACATTCAATAGAAAAATGCTAGTTATTTTAAGATCAGCTAATATAAATCTGGATTACAATATGACAAGTCTATTAAAAAAAATTTTTTAAACTTTTTTTTAATAATTTTTTTTATAAGATGTGTTTTCTAGTGGCCCAGCATGTCTCTGCACATCATGTGACGTTGCCGCCATCTTGTCTGTACCCAGGCCCTGCTTCCCGGTGGTGGACATCCAGGGCCCGCCGGACTCTCTGGTCCACCTGAAGCTCCAGAACGTGATGATGCTGCTGAAGAGGTGCTGCAACCACCCCTACCTGGTGGAGTACCCTCTGGATCCCGCCACCAAGGACTTCAAGGTAGCACGGCGATGACGGATGTTCTCTTTATGGACGTTCTTTACATTCACTTCACATTTGTTTGGATGATAGCTTATGTGCTAAATGCTATATATGAGAGAGAGAGGGCTCAGTAGGATTTAGTTAACTGTATTCTTCTTGTCATGAAGATTGACGAGGGGCTGGTCCAAAACTCGGGGAAGTTTCTCATACTGGACAGAATGCTGCCTGCTCTGATGGAGAGAGGCCATAAGGTAACAGAGGATGGGTGTTGCATGTTTAATAGTTTTGTCAAGCATGGTCTAGTACAGGGATATTCAACCCTGGTCCTGGGGCCCGCTGGCCTCCATGTTTTAGATAAATTAGAAATGCACCTGATTCACATGAACGGGTCATTATCAAGCTTCTGCAGAGGTTGATGAATCAGGTGTGGAGGAGCAGGGACCCATCTAAAACATGGAAGCCAGTGGCCCTCCATGATCAGGGTTGAATATCCCTGCACTAGTGGGTGTTCGATGTCATGCTGCAAGGTCATGGGTTCGAGCCTACCTCTCTTGGCATCCTTGAGCAAGATGTCTGACTCCTACCTGTAAACTACTCCTTGTAAATGCATATTACCTGATACAACTTAAATCTCTCACCGGGAGTCTTAGGTCATCAGGTCAAAGGACGTTAGTGGTTCCCCACACTCGTTTTAAGACCAGAGGGGACCGATCCTTTCAAACAGTGGCACCCAGGCTGTAAAATGCACTGCCTCCCTCTTTACGCTGTTTGACTTCTGTTGACACTTTCAAAATGCAGTTGAGGACACTGTCTTCAAGACAGTTATTCAAACAGGCTTTTAATTAGACGAGGGTTGTTATGGCTGATTTATGCATCTGTTTTTCCTTTGAATTTTTCTGTCTTTTCTGTATTTAATTTGATCGTGAAGCACTGTGATTTCTATCTGCGAAAGGTGCATATAAATAAATGTTACTTGCTTACAAATCTGATAAATGACCTAATTTGTCATTTATTTGTATAAATAGTCCCACTTTTAAGTAACCTAAGAGGTATTGTGTAGTAGTGTGTACTTAATTAATGCTCAGTGCACATAGGCGACTGGCGAGTAGCATTCATAATCTGTGGTGGTGGTCATCGTTGCCCAGGTCCTGATATTCAGTCAGATGACGTCCATCTTGGATCTGCTGATGGACTACTGCTACCTGCGAGAGTACCAGTACAGCCGGCTCGATGGGAGCATGTCGTACACCGACCGAGAGGAGAACGTGAGTCTCTCTTGCTCTGAATGTCTATGCTTACCGCTTTAGAACCATTATTCCAGAAATTGCATTTTCCGTAGGAATGTCTAATTGAAAGAGATGACTTGACATCGCTATAGTTTAGGCGGCGCCTCTAAAGTTATCCATTTGCTTCGAACTTGGAAGGAAGAATTAGCTATCTGGCAAACTGTAAAATACCTAAGATGGGCAGATATATTAATAGGTGTTAGAAAGCTTGTTTATCGATGTGCCTGGGATTGTCATGAGTTCTGACAAATAGGCTTGTCTGTAAAACACGCGTCCTCCTATTTACGTAACGCTCTATTGACAGATGCTAGACCCCTTGGGCTTTAGCCTCTTTTGCTAAAGCGTCTGAGTCCCGGGTGAGACGGACCTCCGTCACATTAGCTGTGAATGTTATCGCTAACGTTGCTCCACACTGCACGTCCAGAAGCGTTTAGCTGATGTTGACGCTTATCACTAACAAGAAATAACAGTGTTCATAGTCGTTGCCTCCTACTGAGCGTAAACATCTGGTTAATTTTAAAACTATTGGAGCAGACAATCGGAGTTGCTACAACTGTTTGTATTTTGCATTTGCTCTACCACCATTTAAAAAGCACCACTCAGAGTTTGCACAGTAAACCTGTAGTTTCAAATGTGTTTATTTTTATTTATTTTTTCGTCGTTCGCAGATGACTAGGTTCAACACAGATCCAGATGTGTTCCTGTTCCTTCTGAGCACCAGAGCCGGGGGGCTCGGAATCAACTTGACAGCCGCTGACACAGTCATCATCTTCGACAGCGACTGGGTGAGTGTGGCCAATAGTGGCTAATGACTTGCCGTGCGCTAGCTGGAGCACCCGCATGCTAGTTGTTGCTCGGAGCGTTTGTGTCTAGAGCTGAGGACTGATGCGTGACTGAAGCATCACCTTTTTTATCGTGTTTAACTTCCAATTTAAGCTCAGTTGAATATTTCCCTTTAATGGGAGCCATCTACACATACATGTGTAGTGCATGTGTGGTACAGTACATCAATGACACTGGTGTGGCTATAGCACTTCAGCCTACATCTACCTCTAGTGGTAGTGCTGGGTATTGCATGCACACAAGTAATGAACTCTAACATTATTCACTACTCGTCTGTAATGTCACCAAATATCTTTTGTCAATGTGTCAGTATATTTGTGGATCTGTGTAACTCGTCACCCCATTAGCACATAATGTATGTAAAGATAACATTTTGGACACATTTGTGGACTTGCGCTATTTTCCCACCTCGGACGTTGTTGCCACGGAACCTTCCTGTCACTAACTCGTCCTCCTCATTCCCCGGCAGAACCCCCAGGCGGACCTGCAGGCCCAGGACCGGTGCCACCGCATCGGCCAGACCAAGCCGGTGGTGGTGTACCGGCTGGCGACGGCCGACACCATCGACCACGCCATCCTGGAGCGGGCCACCGCCAAGAGGAAGCTGGAGCAGATGGTGATCCACAAGAGTGAGTGTTTGAGTGGTGGACGCGCTGCACCGGTGTGTGTGTGTGTGTGTGTGTGTGTGTGTGTGTGTGTGTGTGTGTGTGTGTGTGTGTGTGTGTGTGTGTGTG
>JAODUE010003899.1:0-10193 GCA_027564755.1 Amblyopsis hoosieri
GTAAAGGTGTAACACTTTTCTGGTGTATGTCGCATCTAAACACCAGATTGTAAAAATGTAAAATAAAGGTGTTCATGTAGGCTGATTTATTATTGTGTCTCAAAGATAAATGTTATTAAAATTAACATTTTATTGAAGAACATAATTTTAATCATTTTATAGCATATAACAAGATAACACTTTCTTTGTAAGCCAACATGCAGTCGTCATTAGAATTTTAGAAATCAAGTCCAATAGTTAACATTCTTTTCATACGATCTGGAGCTGTGTTTATCAGCATAATATCTGACTATATTGGTTAATAATATTTGTTAATTAACAAAGCATCTTATTAGATTCACAAAAAATAATATTATGATTGTCTTTCCAATGCCAAGTAAAATTGGAATTGTCAGCAGTTGGTTTTCCAAGAATCCTCTAGCCTGTGATGTTTGTTGTTCACTAAATTGCCTTTGCTTATTTTCAGCCCAGTAGAGCACTATCAACGGACTGTTTTTATTTACAATAGATATTAGGCAAGCACACTGAGCCTTACGTTTTTTAAAAGCTTCACTCCATGTGTTGTTTGGAGCATCAATGAGACACTTCATACCAAAGTCGGTTACCAAGCGAAACAAAGCTAAACATACCAGAGTAAACATAACAAGATGTATGTGAGGCAGTGTTTTTATTGAATTGTAGTCATCCAAACATGAAATTATTTGTTGGTTTGTTGCGTGTGTGCATTCGTTTTGGTGCTGTACATTTCTTTTGCCATTGTAATTATTTGGCCTGGTCACAATCATGAAAAATAAAATCTACAAGATAATTTTGATAGGACAGGAACCTGACTATTAAATCATTCCAATAACTAAGCATACTAGACACATTGGATTGGAATTTAGCCCATGTTACACAATTGCACAATGAGTGCCATAATGATTGGGCATTAGAGTTAATGATACACCTAATAGGAGCCTGCTTTTGTTTGGTGCAAAACTAAAGGTAGGCTTTAAAGACCTGTACATTTGCAGCATAGTTTTGGAGCACTGGATGGACAACACATTATAAGTATTCCATTTGATCTCCACTTAAACCAACTTGTTAAACAGTTGATGTTTGGTGCTTCTGTCAACACTATTGACAGAAGCACTGCTATTTCAATGTTATGTACTGATATGACTGCATTAGACTTACAGGATTTCTATTGATGTATCATTTGCTATGATCATATGATGTACTTACTGTATTGTGGCTGTCAAACTATATTTTATATTTTTATGTGCAATACTATATATTTAACATGAAATATGACTGCTGATTTGTGCCTCTATAGGAGGGTGCGGCCCTTCAGTAAAATGTAAAATGCTACAATTGACGATGTCAGAATCAGGATCTTTAACAGCGAGTTCCATTTTGTTCCCACACACAAGGAGAAACAGTCCAAACAATTTGGATGCTTCATTATGGTAAGCAGTGAGGCATTAGAGAGCTTTGTGCTTTTATGCACAGTCACTGTCTTTGTCCATGCTCCGGGGCCTTGCCCAGCCCAACCCCTCTGCTCTATATGCCGACAGCCCACTCATCACATTAAAATGGTCTAGTGGGGCATGCGTGCGCACACACACACGCACACACACACACACACACACACACACACACACACACACACACACACACACACACATACACACACACACGCACAGCAGGCTCCCTCTATGGACGATGTCTGCTACTGTAAAAACGACACTTTGTTTCCCAGAAAGCTAAGTCCATGCCCTATAGAAACAGAGAAACGCCTGGCCATTTTATCACTGAAGACAGATTACACTGATTAGTATAGTTTATATAAAATGATCTCATGATCACCTAAAGCATCATGTGACCTCCAGCCTGTATCCATAGGTCAGTAGGTAGTAGGTGGTCATCAGTAAATAAGCACATACTGATATTGTTGAGGAGGTCCCCCTCCTCCACAGAGGTCAGAGCAGCACCAAGAGAGTTTTTACTTCTCATCAAACAAGCTAGAAACAAAAGAGATTGTTGCCAAACAGATACTACACAAACTTCATACACAAACATAAAACTCACCCATTTCCCCCAAACATCAGCTGAAGGTTTTGCAGTTAAATATATTAAAAAAAAAACCTTGTTTTATAGAGTGGGCTACTGATATTCAGAATAAGTTAACATTGATGATGCATTTAGCAAGATCTAGGAATGTCCTGCTTTGTATTTAAGAATGAACAACTTTTCTCTCAGCATGAATAACATTTTTACAGTTCAGGTTCCATTAGGGTGAGAAACATTTGTTTAATACAGCATTATGTAAAAAAATTCCCCTGGTATTAGAATGTGTACATTTGCTAACTTTTGTTCAATGTCCAGTTGAAAGCTAATGTCTATTCAGTGCATTCAGCTATTGTTTCAGCAGGGTTGCTATGATACAGCAGTGAAATTTAGGCTAGTGAATATTTCTTAGTTTATACCATGATAAGAGACTGCAATTTCAACCAACATGAGCATGCTTGACTGTCTGCAGTTAAAACTGTAGCCTTGCTTCTCTACTAGCATTCCCACAGTCCGTCAACTGGACACATCGTATGACTAATGGTGATCGTGGCTTTAATTCAGCATTATTACTCATTTAGTAGCACTGTGAGCGGGTGGTCCAATGTAGTGTTTTTAGACTTTAATACTGTATTTATTACGCTGTGTTGAATGCACATGTGCAAATGTCTCCACATCCAAATGTATTATCTTTTTTTGATTTCACGTGATAGAAAATGCAGGATGACTGGAACTTGGGGTTTGGCTTCATACAGCCATGGCTCTGCTAACATGAGGTCATGTTGTGAATATCTGTCCCTCCCTCTCCTAATGCTCTCTAACCATTGCTCACCCGATCCTGCCAGCACCGCCCTCCTCTTCTCAAAGCAGCAGATGATGGGGGAAAACTCCCATATCAGCAATAGGAAATGGATCCCTTCTCTCGCTCTCGCTCTCGCTCAGCATATGAACAGAGAAGCCTATCTATCACGCCCTTTGTTATTAATTAAACCTTTATTTATCCAAAAAAAGGCTCTTGAAATCTTGAAAATAATTAAATCACAGTAACAGGCAAACAATGATATATAGATAAAACATTAGCAAAAAAAAATTAAACATATGAGATAACCCGGGCAATATACTGAGATCATTGATCAGAAAGACAATCATGACCCATCCGTACCGGTAGTGCAGAATTTTGGGATTGTTTTATTTTTAGCGTTGACATTTACTTTATACTTTTACATTTTCATAAACCAGTGTCTTGTTCATACCAGAGATAGAAATATGAAAGAACTACTATAAATTCCCTGAATCATCGAATGTACGGTAAGCAGTAAGGCTCACTTAAAATGTGCTGGCCCTTGCTGAAAGATGGGTTCAATTTGTGCTTTCTGATATACAGTCATTTCACAACATCAAAAGTCACATGATTTTGGCGCGCCGTCATGATGGGGGTCAAACATATTTTGACTTCCATTGCGTGAACGTGCCTCCTTGTCTTGTCTGATAACAACAAATTGAAACATGCCTAAAAGCTGTTTGACGGGATGCACTACCAAAAAGGGAAATAACCCAGAACTTGTTTTTGAAAATATGAGCATTTACGGAGAATAAAGTTGTTATAGGCAATAGCGACAGACCGCTTAATTTTCCGCTGAAAATTACTACCATGGCACTATTTTCACGGTAGTTATGGGAACCTTGACATCAGTTGCGCGTCGCAATCTTCAATAGGACAAGAATTTCTAGTATTCTCATGTTTTTGTTTACGTTTCTCCCACATGCCTCTATATGACAATGGTATATTATGTCATTTTCACTTCACTGTCATTCACACTTCACTGCCAGTCACAAGAGAGGCTGTGATGCGAACATGTTTGGCAAATGGTTCATTGTAATTAGAAGATGTAATCCCACATTTTAACATAGCAAGTGACTAAACCATGCAGGATGTTGCCTATCTCTGAGAGTTTTATTGATGTATACTCTGTGGGATTATGGTAGGTTTGTATATGAAGAGCAAAACTATTGGGCCTTATTGGAAATTTCCCTGCACTAATCTTGTAAGAATATGATTATAATGGACATTGTGAGAATTTGGATTACCCGATGCTCCCACATTTTCAGATGTAATCTACAGGTGGCACATGCCCGTTTGAATTTGAGAGTGCACTACTGTATGTTGAGAGATCATGGCCAAAGACACTTTAGCCAAAGATATTAGAATAATAACACAATGGAGCATTGTAATGCATTTCAAATGGGCATGTCCCTAACAGCATTTTACTGTGTAGGCTGATGTAGGCAGTGCTCAGACATCTATATCTACCATGCATGGCCTCAAACAAAGTACATTTACCCCAATACAGTTTGCTGTAGAAATGTCATTGTGGCCTCAGATAGATAGTAGGTACTTGGGAATGAATATACACTAGCATACTGAAAATACCCATTAACGTTCCCAGTGAAATCCGTGGACCTCCTCATTGACTTGTCTTTCATGGAATGCTGGGTCGTTTTGGTCTGCATAAAGGGTGAAATACCCCCCCCCCCCTTCAAAATATCTAATGTGGAAATGCCGTCTGTTGTGCCCTCTCTGTTAAATTCCATTCTCTCTGCTTTAGCCATGATTAAAACCTAGCTTCCCCTCAAGGTCTTATTAGCCTGGTTGTTCATTTTTATTTTTTATTTTTTTTACAAGACAGCCCTACAATGGACATTACCTTATTAAAAAGATGAATAAATAAATGAATGAATACATTAGCTGAGCAAAATTGTGTTTGCACTGGCAGGAGGATGTTTGGACATTGATTCTGCAGTGGCTCTTGTATTTTACTAGTCTATTCAAATACTAGAGTTGAGTCATGTTGTGCTGCAATAGACCGTCAGTTTGTGTGTCTAGCCTGATCTGTTGCTTTGAAGGTGTACTGTAGCAACCTGTCTCAATGGCTGGGTTGTCTAACTTAACTTTGAAACTGCCCCGCCTTAGGCCTAGAAGACGGTGACTGTACCTGTGTCACTAACACAGAATATAGATATGCACCCTCTGACAACTCCCCCATGCTCCTCATGTTGACGTACTATTACAAGACAATTCCACATGGTGGCCATGTTGTGCCGAATCCTCACATGTATTATGCATCACATGCATCTGTAGCATCTATTAACCTCCATGTAGCATCTATTAACCTCCAAGTAGCATCTATTAACCTCCATGTAGCATCTATTTAACTCCATGTAGCATCTATTTACCTCCATGTAGCATCTATTTAACTCCATGTAGCATCTATTAACCTCCATGTAGCATCTATTTACCTCCAGGTAGCATCTATTTACCTCCATGTAGCATCCATTTACCTCCATGCAGCATCCATTTACCTCCCTCCATGTAGCATCTATTTACCTCCATGTAGCATATATTAACCTCCATGTAGCATCTATTTACCTCCATGTAGCATCCATCTACCTCCATGTAGCATCTATTCACCTCCATGTAGCATCTATTTACCTCCAGGTAGCATCTATTTACCTCCATGTAGCATCCATTTACCTCCATGCAGCATCCATTTACCTCCCTCCATGTAGCATCTATTTACCTCCATGTAGCATATATTAACCTCCATGTAGCATCTATTTACCTCCATGTAGCATCCATCTACCTCCATGTAGCATCTATTCACCTCCAAATTCCACACTCACTCTATAGCGGTTATTGTTTTTGTGTTTCTTGAGTGTGCTTCTCTGAATCTGAGAATATGATATACTGTAGATGGAAGCCTGGTTGATGCTTTGATGCATGGGCCTATATTTCATTTGAACATTGGGGGGGATGTATAAAGCGGGGGGTCTGGGGTCCTCCCCCAGAACATTTTGGAAATCAAACACTTAATTTTCTGCATTCTGGTGAATTCTTATTAAACCATTTGTGCATTGTCTGCATCAATGTAGGGTAGAAATGTCTATTTATTTAAAGGAAATCATTAAATACTGGAACCCCGGCACAATTCAAAATATATGGAATATAATGAGGGTTATTAAACATTGCTTTAAGCATAGGCCTCAACAGATGGTGTAACCATCTATGGGGGAAGTACGTGATCTATACATTAATTTGAATGTATTAACCCCTGGATTTTAATAGCTCATGATCATGTTCAAACTGTCTGCAAATTTAAAACATAAGTGTTTTGGGATGATCTACTGTAGGCTAGACTAATAGCTGATTTAAAACCATATTAGTCTACTACACATTTGGGCCACAACCTAATGAAACTACTACTGGAGATTGAGAACGAGACTTGGTTAAAGTCAAAATTAGCGCTCAGTCAGAATCTAGCGCCCCGCCCCCCCCCCCCCCCCCCGCGGCCCGACAGGCAGGGAGCGAACAAATTAAAGGAATAGAAAATGGGAATCACTGAGAGATTTAAAATACTGTACCTAAAGAGGAAGAGGAGGTTGTTGGGGATGAGGGAGAGAGGGAGAGAGGGAGAGAGAGAGACGGGCAGACGGACACCGAAATAAGGAGACGTGGGAATGGAAGGAAAGAAAGAATGAAGGAAGAGGAAATAGTGAGGGGGAGGGGCAGACAGGGACACTGGGCCTACAACAGAGGCCACGAGAGACAGACATTGAGAGAGGGCGAGAGAGAGAGAGTAGGAGAGAGTCGGGTCAGAGATAATGTGTTCTGGCAGGAGATAAACAAAGTGCTAAAAGAGAGAGAGAAAAAAAAAACATGACATTAAAGACATCGGTCACCAAAGGTCAGAGGTGTGTTCTATACACACACTCATGTGCAAGACAAACACAATGATGACAAACACATTGGTACATTCTGTCTGTACTACAGCAGGTCATAATAACTTGGTCATACTGTGAACATTGTTTAGAGGTGGTAACTTTTGGCCACACGGGGGCAGTGATGAGCAGAGAACATGTGACGTGTGGCGAAGTCAAGCAGTAACCTCCGGTGCTGAGAAATGAATACAACACGGAAGTGCCGAAACCTGCAGTTCCTCGAATGGCCACTTGAGGCTGGCTGCAAAAGGGAGTAAATCCCCATACACTAATGTTAAAGTCTACAACTTTACAGCAACAATTAACATGTTAACAGCCTGGTTCAAAAAACGGTTAGTCTCTATAGCTAGTCTTCCCGTTTATGAAAACTGTACGGGGCGCCGGGGGGATGTATCCATAATGGAAGGGGGAGTGTTACAGCCAGACAGTGTTGTCAACTTGACGACCTTGTCGCTAGGTTTAACGACATTTCAGACCCTCTTAGCGACTTTATTTCTATTTCTTTGGAGTTGCCAAATAAAATAAATTCCGTTTTACTTTAATTCAGGTACTGCAAAGATGGCGACGGCCTGAGACAGCACAGTATTCAAAACTGTTCTTGAGAAAACCTATGGGTGACGTCACAGAGACCATTTCTATGCAGTATACAGTGTATGGGTTAAGTATTTGCCGACTTGGACCCACCCATGTTGAAAAATATTTTTCATTCAGACATTTTCACATTCAGACATTACTTTGTTTAAATGTCGAGTCGAGTCGAGTCAATCGAGTTTGACAAAAAACCTGAGACCTGGCAGTAATCCTGAATTGTCCTTGTTCACGTTGATGATTTAAAAATACAGCTCTAAATAATCACGTGGCTCTTAAAGGTAAAGTCAGCTATTGCAAGCTAAATGTAAGATAATACACTTTTTGTCAAATTCAACAAATATCGCCTCGCATTTTGCTATTTTACCGTTCTCTGTGTGTGTTGAAACAATAATCCAGTCCTACACAGCCCTGGCTCCGTAAATAGGAGCATAAACAATGTGGCGAACAAAGTCAGAAACAAAGTCATACGCTCACAATGCATTTTTATGTGTGAGGCGGCGCCGTGGAGCGATACTGTTTTGATTTGAGCTTGAAGTTAGCAAGAATAACTATAACCCTGCCATAGAATGTGCATACTGTAAGATTTACAACGTGGCATTGTGACTAGATAATGAAGCCTTCATTAATATTACAGCAAAATAATTGAATAAGTATCTGACTTGAATGAGAATGCATTGCCTGCTAATGCTAAACCCTTTAGACACACAACACATTTAATGTTAATCTGAGCTCAGATTATCATGCATTTGACCGTAAACAAAGGTTTCCTTAACAAGCCTGTGTTATTTTGCCTTAACAGTTCTATTAATAGAACCCTGGGCAGCTGGCGAGACCAGCAATGATGAGGAGGATGATGATGATGATAATAAGATAAAAGAGTTTAATAATCAGTATTGTACATACTGTACAGTTGTACAATAACATTTGATTTGAAATAGGAGACACACTTTTGTTTAAATTTTTGGACTTAAAATAATGTATTTATTTGAGGCTCAGGCTCATCTCATGATCATATAACCCCCCCCCACACATCTATCTCCCTCTCTCTCTCTATATATATATATATATATATGTATCTCTCACAAACACACAGAGAATACACATTGCTGTGTGTAGATGCTCACGTATACTCGCTTGCATTTGCCCTGAGGGCTGACGGCCAACATCTTCTGTAAACATGACATTGTTGTGCTCTGTGTGTGTACAACTCATACAGCCTTTCTGGCCAGCCTCTCACTTCAAACATTCACTGACAAAGATTCCCATTAACCATTGCCATCATAAGCAGAAGTGGACTGCTGCTTACATTAAAGGTCCCGGTGTGTGGGCTGTTCTGTTGTCTGAAGGGAAGGTAAATCTGACTAACACCAAATGTCATTTAGTTGAAATTCCTGTCCTAACACTGTTTAAAACAACAGCATTTCTGTATACAGCCACTTCCAGTCAGATAGTCAATCGAGAAAGGCTATATTCTATCGATAGAAAACATCACCAACTGAAACTCAATCAGCTACTGTAGACGTGTGCAAAGCCTGTCTGAAATGGCAGTTGGAAAAACAGAAAATGTTGGTCCTTTATACAAATGTGATGATTGAGATTACGTGTAGATGTGCATTAGGATGAATTCTGGATTGATTTGCGTAAATGCTGCCCCAAATTGGTCTGAAGTGTTTGGCTCTTGAACCTTTACTATAAACAACACAACATTGATTTTAATGTAATTCTTCATGTTTTACTGTCGTTGTATATATATACTGTAGGTATATGCACATGTATTTTATGTAGGCCCATTGTATATGTATATACTGTACAGTGCTGTATGTGTACAAAAACACATATCTGGTATTTGTATCCGAGTTACATGCCTTTTGTGTGTGTTTGCCAAGAGCCAGTATGGTGGCATGCTACTGGTTCTGGACATATCATTAGTGACCTGGCATGTCACAAAGATGCTAACTTACCCAGACATTGAACTCCGTTTACCATTCATCTTGATGGTTTGAAATAAAAGCTTTTAAAGTGTGTATAAAGTGTGTATATAAGGCTTGGGACATTTTGAAAGATTGCTTTGGGCCTGCCCCTCACCACACACACAGAATCCAGATGTAAAACACAGTTGATATTTGCATCACCATCATTGATGTGTTTGTGTGTGTGTGTGTGTGTGTGTGTGTGTGTGTGCGTGTGTGTGTGTGTGTTTCCTGCAGGTGAAATATGACAGCTGCAGTAGGTGTGCTAACGGGCCTGGCCAAGCTAAAACGTCAAGACTCCGCCCGATCCCAGCACCGCTCCCTCCAACAAATCCCATCGCCCGGCCTCGGAAGTCCAGCTCCGGAAGCCATTCCCAGGTGCTCTTCCTTTTCTTATCTTTAAAAACTTGTAATTTGTTATCTGGACTAAATATGTATTTATTAAAAATATGCACATTTGGTATCAGAGATAAAAATATACATTTGTTATTAAAGATAAACATATTCACATTTGTTAGAGATAGAAAATACACACATTTGTTATCATTGGATACATTTAAAATACACACATTTGTTACCAGAGATAGAAAATATACACATTTGTTATAATTGAATACATTTAAAATATACGCATTTGTTATCAGAGATACATAATACACAAATACACAAATACACACAAATGAATACATTTAAAATGCACACACTTGTTATCATTGAATACATTTAAAATACACACACTTGTTATTAGAGATACATAGTTCTGTCATATCACACACACTTGTTATTAGAGATACATAGTTCTGTCAT
>JAODUE010003899.1:10293-31961 GCA_027564755.1 Amblyopsis hoosieri
CACACACTTGTTATTAGAGATACATAGTTCTGTCATATCACACACACTTGTTATTAGAGATACATAGTTCTGTCATACCACACACACTTGTTATTAGAGATACATAGTTCTGTCATATCACACACACTTGTTATTAGAGATACATAGTTCTGTCAAATCACATGTATATATTTTCACGCAGAAAGCGGAAGCGTCGCTCGGACGTGGTGGTGGTGCGCGGCAGGCTCCGCCTCTACTCCGCCTCCGGGTTCTTCCTCCTCCTGGGATTGGTCATTTTAGCCACGGGCATCGGCATGGCAACGCTGGGCTACTGGCCGCACGGCGAGACCACGCCCGTGTCCGAAACGCCCACGGGGGCTGCAGAGGCGCCAAAGCCCACCAGAGACACAATATACACTTCAGATGAGGCCGGTGGAGCGAAGACAGCCGTCACAGAGGAAGAGGTACCCGTGGAGGCTAATTCTAGCACTAGCAAAGTACAAGGTAATTCAGGTGCTGTCAGTCAGTGTAGTTTGTTCTGATTTTACACTTCAACCAGTTCTAGTATATTTTCAATCAACTTATTTATTTATTTATTTGTATCTTTATAAACGTGGTTCAGTTTGTTTACTGTTCTCTACATGACCTGGCTTGGCCCTCCTCTGCTCCCGTAGGTCCTAAGTCCTCCGTGCAGGTAGGTGGTGCTCTCTCCCGCTTCCTGGAGCAACATCGACATTCAGAAAGGATGAAGATGCTAGGGCCTTTCACCATGGGGATCGGCATCTTCATCTTCATCTGTGCCAATGCCATACTCCATGAAAACAGAGACCGTGAGACCAAGGTATTTACTGGCAAATGACAAACACACACACACACACACACACACACAAAAGTAATTACATCCAAATTAAAGCCGATAGTGGACTTTCTGTACTAAAGTTACTCAAGTAATGCTTTGATTTCTTTGATTTGACTGTAGCTGTATAAATATTGATATAGCTATATAAATATCTGGATATGTATAATCCTTCTCTATAATGATATATATAATCCTTATCTAGCTAATCTACAGTATATGAAGAACATGTTAATTACACACTCAACTCATCAAAACGTATATATCTTCTCTTCTCTCTCACGCTATTGGCCGCACGTTCCACTTCAACCTCGATGACCTCTAGCGGTTTACACTCGTTTCCGCTGACCTCATCAGTTATAAATTATACCGTATATCTTCTCTCTCGCGCTATTGGCCGCACGTTCCGCTTCAACCTAGATGTCCTTTAGCTGTTTGCACTCTTTTCTGCTGACCTCATACACTCATCTATTCTGCTCCTTTGCTTTCCTCTTCCTCCTCCCCCACCCCGACCACCTTCCTCGCCGACATAATCAATAATGTCGTTGACATCCATGTCCACACGCATTACTGGCAAATATGTGAAGCCCGTCCATCAAACCTTTAAGTAAGGAGAAAAGCCTGTGCAACACCATACTATAGGTCTCTTTATTCAGGGCATTTTATTATACCAGTATAATAAAATAATTGTTTAACCAGGAAAGACCTATTGAGATTAATAATCCAATTTACAAATGCGTCCTGGCCAAGACGGCAGCAACTCTAACACAGTTTCAAACATAAAAACAAAAAATTTACAATGGGAGTATTAATAAATAACAATTATACAGCAATAAGTGTCACAAGTCTTCATCAGGGATTTAAAACAGTATATGTATATATTAAAAAATATACATCTAGACGTGCCTATATCCAAATCAGACATCAACAATAATGCACTATTGTTGTTGTTGTTGTTGCTATATGTCCATAGTGTATATACACTATAAATAATATATATATAGTATATACTGTATATACAGTATATATATATAGTCTGTATATATATATACACACAAACACACAGGATTTTCTTTCAGCACGCATAGAGAACGATAAACTAGGGGAATATTAGGAGATTTTGGGTGAATTTGACAATTTTTTTATTATTTTACAATCTCAGACTATACTTTTAAAGCTGTATATAACTATATGTATATACTTATACCATAGTAACATGCCCACTACTGATAGTAACATGTCCTCTACTGGGAGACTGTACTTGAAGGTAATCAACCAGCATGAGTATCCATAGTAACATGTCCTCTACAGAGAGACTGTACTTGAAGGTAACCAACCAGCATGAGTATCCATAGTAACATGTCCACTACTGAGAGACTGTACTTGAAGGTAATCAACCAGCATGAGTATCCATAGTAACATGTCCTCTACAGAGAGACTGTATCCACAGTGCTGCTCTGCCTCTCCACCAGGTGATCCACATGCGGGACATGTACTCCACGGTGATCGACATCCACCGGCTGCGGCAGCGAGAGAGGAAACAGCGCCTCCACAATGGCTCCTTCTTCGGGGGCTCCTTCCCGGGCGGGGAGGAGAACCTTGGGCCGGGGAGGCCGGCCGGCCACGCCCTCCTCAGCCTCTCGCGCGCCGGGAGCGCCATGGCACGGAGGTCGACTGAGGAGGAGGAGGAGGAGGAGATAGAGGAGGAGCTGGAGGAGCTCTTGGGGCAGGGGGAGATCCAGAGACACAGGGACGGCGGCCTGGGGGGTTTCATGGAGCGGCCCTTCGGCGGCGGCGGGGTCGGGGGAGGCAGGGGGGGTCTGGAGCAGGCCCGCCGCCATTGGCCGCTGGACCAGAAGAGAGAGAGGGGGGCACACCGGGCCCGCTCCATCGTCTCCTCCTCCCTGTCCGCCTTCACGCTGCCCGTCATCAAGCTGAACAACTGCGTCATTGACGAGCCCGAGATGGAGGCCATCACTGAGGAGGACCGAGGAGGAGGAGGAGGAGGAGGAGGAGGGGAAAGGAGAGACGGGGGCGGCCGTGGCAACAGGCCACCGCCTCTGGGCTCCGCGGAGGCCCTGGTTGTTCCCGTAGTGACTGTCGCCAAGGCCGCCAAGTCCCCCTGCGGCCTACACCGCAGTAAATCTGCCACCTCCTCGTCGCACTGCTCCCTGCTGTCCTCCTGCTCCTCGCTCTCGCCGGCCCCCTCGTCCATCTCGGGCTGCTGGCTCTCCCCTGGGGCAGCCCGGGGCGACTTTGGCTCCAACGCCTCTCTGCGCGTTCTCAGCAGCCACTCAAAGTCGCTGGACCTGGAGCGCAGGCCGAGCATGCTCAGTGTGCGCCCCGAGCAGCGCAAACACCCCAGCTGGCCCCGTCTGGACAACGGCGGTAACCGTGGCAACAGCAAGGGCTACGTACGGCTAGAGGACAGGGAGGAGGGGCAAGTGGAGAGGCTGCCCGTGGACGGGGAGCCCCCGGTGGCGTGCGCGCGCGACTACAGCAAGAGGGAGAAGCTGCTCATGATCTCAAAGTCGCACAGCAACCTCAGCTTCGAGCGCAGCGAGTTTAGCAGCAGCAGCGCGCTGAAGAGGGGCAGCTCTGAGACGCGGTTCTGAAAGGGAATGTACGCGTCTACGCACCGCTCTGATCACAGTGTGCTAAGCCCGGAGTTCACTGACAAGCTTGAGTGCACAGCTTTGTGATGGCAGTTGGGATATGCTTCTTCAGCCGTGCAGTGGTTGTACGCGTACACATTGAAGCTACACCAGATTCAGGGATTCCGTTGCATAGCTAACCCCTGCATTCTAGGGTGGATTGAAAACAAAAAAAAGAAAAGCTAACTGAATCGAACACATCATGGTAGTAGTTCTAAATAAAAATGGCTTTAATGAGACTAATTAAACATTGTTTAACAAGAGGGCATGGCTCTCGCTAAAGCTTTATAATCAGTGCTATTTTCAAAATAATTTGTATAAAAAAAAAAAAAACTATCCCAGATGCTGTTCTATACACGCTGTAACGAGAGTCATTGCAGCAGCTGCCGTTGTTGTCAAAGTAACCTCAGCTGGAACTCTGAGCAAGTTGGCTGTAATAACTATACACCCCGAGGAGGGGAAGTGGAAATCAAAGAATGCAAAATACTGTTCTAATAATAGGCCCAGATCTAACGAGGTTCTGCAGTCGTTAATAGGTAGTGCAAATTATATGTTACTGACTTTTTGACGGCTTTGCCCAATAGTGCAGCAAGTAACTTAATTAGATATGATTATTTACTGAGATACTGGCACATTAAAACGCAGTGTACATTTGTACATTCTGAAGGATGTTTGACATAATTGTCTACGTGGTTGCAGCCGTATAATACCAGGAGGATTTCTTTAAAATGGGAGACTTAAAACCTTTTTCCTTGTGTTTTTTTTTTTAAATATATTTCAGCCTCTGCTGTTTTATTCTGATGAAATTCCCATTAAACCAAAAACCTTGTTTACCTGATATAATGGTAACTGGCATTTTCTAAAGACGAGTAACAATAATTTAGAATTACTCTGGAGCAAGCAAGGTTTAGCCCAAAGACAGTGGGGCTTTCAGCACAGTGCTAGAACATCCCTGACATGGACTAATAGAAACAGGTTTTACCTTGGTGGTCCAATACACCGTATGAATTGTGTGATGAGGAAAAATAACGATTGTACTTCTAGTTTGAATGAGTGAGTCTCAGGTCGGTATA
The DNA here is from genome assembly GCA_027564755.1 of Amblyopsis hoosieri. Lineage (NCBI taxonomy): Eukaryota > Metazoa > Chordata > Actinopteri > Percopsiformes > Amblyopsidae > Amblyopsis > Amblyopsis hoosieri. The sequence continues at coordinate 14,856 of JAODUE010003899.1, forward strand.
GATGTCTTGTGGTCCTCCAGGCACAGCAACATCTCAGTAAAGCCAGTTATCTACAGTACAGCGGGTATATGATGTACATTTTATTGGCCAGAACACAGGAACACTCTAGCCTGCTGTAGAACAGAAACACAGCATTGAGGTATTTAGTGCAATCCATGTTGAGCCTGTCTCCTATCACCATGGTAACATTCCAGAAATTCCATTCCACTGAAAGTCAGCATTAGAACACAGTGCAGTGCATCATAGGCCTGTCGCTGTTCAAAGCCCATGTCCTGGGGGTTGAGCACGTTACTTTATAAATGTAATCTGTTACAGTTACTACTGTAGTTACCAGACTAAAATTGCAGTCAGTAACTTTTTGGATTACCTACATTTAGTAAAATAATCTGAATACCTTCCGTCACTTTTTAATTACTTCTTTGAAACCCCATTCAAAACAATTTACTGCATCAGCGCACCATATTTTTGTATATTTGTGTATGTTTTTTCTTCAGTTAATGGCTAACATCAATGAAAGGTCATTAAGAAACATCCCCTACATTTTTTTTTTCAAAAATCCTGACTGTGTGTTACTTGCCATGTGTACGAGCAGGAGGTGGGGGAGAAAAATCCAAGGCTCTGGGTTAGACATCTGAGTTACCATTTAGAGGCTGAGCTCCTTTAGGACTAGTACTCCAATAAAAAAACAATACTGTTCTCTCCTACGTGGAGAAAGCAAGTGTGTGCTACTCAGAGTTGAGTAGGTTACTTTTTAAACATAATTTATTAGAGTTACTAGTTACCAGACTAAAAGTATTAACATAATCTGATTGCTTTCCATTACTTTTAGATTACTTCATGCCTAAACATTGTTCTTTAAAATGCCATCCAAAGCAATTTACTGCATTGGCGGCGCCATATCTGTCTATTTCCGTGACCGTTTATGTTGCTCAGGGGATCAGGTTAAAGTAGGATTTCATTTCAATTATTGATTGACGTTAATGAAAAATTTATAAGAGAACAGCTGATTGTTTTATGCGTTTTTCTTCTGCAAACATCCTATTTAAATTTGAAAGTAGTCCTAGAAGTATCCATCTTTTTTTTTTTATACCTGTAATATGATTACACTATTTTACTGTAATGGATTACAGTTACATTTTTTTTGGTAATCAGTTGCTTCCCAACCCTGGTGCTTGTATTGCCATATATGTGGTTCCCTCAATAGTCTCTACCAAAAACACTGTGTTTTCGCCACACCTGTAAACTGTACAGTAGACTTGTCATCCTGTGCTTTCTATCAAGAAGAGCTGAAAGTGTCCAAGCCTTGACTTAAATGAAGGTGCTTAAAGCGTTGTCCGTAACCAGCATTAGGAACTACTGTGTTTCTGAAAAAGGAACTCGTGGTTAATGTCTTAGTCAAAGTCCAGCGTTCTTGTCTCTCCAAACAAAATAAACATTTTCACTGAAAGATGAAAGAGACCTCTGTGTGGTGTAACTGCATATACAGTAGTGTCAAATACACGATGAGAAGGTTCCCTTAATTCCTTTACATTGCTGCAGCATGTGATTTCAACAAAAACCTGCAAGATGTTTCACTACTAGTACAAACTGATATTAAACATACATTAACACGTGCATGGTGAAGCACTAACTTAGGTCTTACATTTCTTGACCGCCTCTGTTAGCTTTGATGAGGAGGGCCGGGTGTTTAAAGCTATAGCTCCTTTATCCAGTACAAATGCTAAGCATTACCCAGAGGATAGCTATTTATTGTGAACGCAATGTCTCCCGAGCAGCGAAGGATATACAGTCAGAGATTGACTACACTGTGTGTGTAGTCAATATCAAGAAATTCTATCAGCCCAGTCCTTTCACACACGTGCGGCCGTATATCTCTCTCTGTCAAAATCTCTCCACGCCCTCCTGTATCCATGTGACACAGCCACTAGGCGACAGACTCATACCGTGACACACTCTAACGCTCACATACCATGGAACCAACCCAGCCTCACGCTTATGCGTATTCATAACACAATTTAAAATCGTGTTATGGATAGGCATAACCGTGAGACTGGGTTGCATAGAACTATATACACAATACTTTGCCACAGCAGTCAGCGTTCATGGCCATCTCTATCCTTATCGTGACGTCACGTAATAAGAACCAATGCTTGAGATCACAATTTAGTAAGGGATTAGTAACTAACGCTTCCTCCATATCCTTTTACGCTCATTGTCAAGAGTTTGAAGACTGTGCGGCTGCATTCTGTTTCGTTCTGTTGTTCTCTCTCTGTTGTTCTCTCTCTCTCATAATAAGCAGAGGTCTGGACGAGTCATCGAGTTAAAAAGGGGAAGAAATGCTCACACAGACTTAAGATTCCCCCTTAATGCTATAAAGGCCTAGATACTTTATATGTACGATACAAAGGCTACATTACTGTAATTCACACACACAATACAGAAGCGGGAGGGTCCCTTGTTACCGTGGGAACGGATCTTCATTCTATCCGATTTTGAAGGCACACACACACACACACACACGCACGCACACACACACACACACACACGCACACACACACCAGTTGAGACAGATATGCCTTCAATTAACATATAAAGTCACAGCTAAAATTATCTCACACTATTGATTCACTATAATTTCCTTTGCCCCCCCCTCCCAGAAGAGATCTGTCGTAGAATAAGCAATCATTTTCAGCCGGGCAGTTTGCTTTTGTTTCCTGTATAGCAGTTGGCTCAAACACACATCTTGTTATTTATCTAAAAACATTCAAGGCCAGGTGTTGCCAATCAATACCGATGCAAAGACCGATTCTGAATTTAAATAGAATTGGAACATGAGGTCTGGACCTACCTACTAGTTATTATTATTAACAATTCAATAGCTCTTCTTGGTTCTAGCACACTGCTTGTCCCATGGTGGAAGACAGATGGCTGAATAATTATAACAACTGAGAAAAATGTTGCCCAGTTCTTTATTGTACACAAAAGGAAATGCCTTTGCAGCCTTTGTTCCATAGCCTAAGCCCCTTATTTATACACCAACAGGTGGAGCTGCCAAATGCCATATTATCATTCCTCAGGGGCTAAGCATACACTCTAAGAAATATCCATAAAAGTACAGCACAATATACTGTGTTAACATGAAGGAATATTCCGTATATACTTTTCACAGGTATTTTAACTGTATTTTTTAAGGAAATGTTCGTTAACTTCTGTCCTGGTAATAAACTGCCAGGACATTAACCGTTTTTGTTTTTTTACAGTGTAGGCTACTTCAAACATCCCCAACAATGTCATCTGAAAGCTATAAGACATGGAAAGAGTTTATGATAGTGAAATGATAAGGCTTTGATTATACATTTAAGTAACTATTAACTACAGTATAACTATTTTCACCAAACAGATAGTCTGGACCTGGCCAGCAGCAGCCACCACATATAAAGATAGCACTGTAGGTTTCTTTGTACATCCAAATAGCATCCATATATTTGTAATAAACTGCATAACAACTTCTTGCACATCTTCATTATAAATTCATGGAATGGCAATTCTGTTTTATAGTCTTTAATAAAGTAATAATAATTTTACAAGAATGAAATATGGGATGCTTGTAAGTTAGAGTAGACGTTACACATAAACCAGAGTCCATCATCTATTAGCCCACTTCCTGGAAGAGAAAGGGAAAACAGCGTATGTGTGAGTGTGTGTGTTCTGAGCAGTTGACTGAGCAGTAAATAGACTAATTACTGCAGCAGAGATGGGTTAATTAAATAACTGCCACATTAGAGTATCAAATGGGTGTTGGCAGGAGGGTGAATTGCATTAGTGTAAACATAACAGCTATACACCTTGGTTAGAAGTGGTTAAACATGAGCTTTGTCTACCACTGAAGAAATGCAATTTAAAAAAGTGCGCTATAAGATATTTTAAACAATAAAGCAAACAATGTAAATATATAATTTAACCCTGAGGATGACATCACACGCAAGGAGTGTGATGTCACACTTCTGTTCTTTGTTTTCATATCAGGGCTAATGCCGTCAAAACACATTGTGAAGCTAAGCGTAAAGTATTACGGCTTTGTTGATGTGAGCGGTGTTCGCCACTTTGTTGATGTTCTTATCTACGGAGCCAGGATTTTGTAGAGATATTTGGTGCATCAACTATATTCTGCTAGTTGACCGTTCTCTGTGCATGCCCGTATAAAGAATCCAGTACCTCTACACAGCACTAGCTCTGTAAATAAAAACACAAACAATGGCAAACACAGCTCACAAAAACAACGCACTATAGGCTTTCCCATGTGTGGAGCGCAGCTTCTGAGAAGGCATTTAAGAAAGAGGTGTTTTTGTTTTGATTTGAGCGCCAAGTTAGCAAGCGTTCTCGAGAATGTATGACCCTGCCTTTAATTTGAACTAATAAGCTTCAACTTCAACCTTTCTCTGCACTTAGTAATCTTCACCTGAGCTAATGCTTTTCCTGAGTGCTCCTCTGAAAAGTCTTATAGCAACAGCATTAGCGTGTGTGTAAGTGTGGGTACGTGTGTGTTTTGACAGGCAGCAAGGTAACAGTAGGGGTGCCAGCCTCGTTGCTATGGCAGCCAGGGCCAGGAAGATCACACACACACACGCACACACACACACACCCAAACAGGTTAGCTGGGGCAATGCGCTTTTAACGTATAACCTTTATTGTTTTGTGGCAAACATTTGAACATTTAAAAAGAATGTATTACTTTTTTAAGTTTGATAGAATCCAGATAATAAAACCTCTCCTCCTTCAACCACACACAATCTCTTACTAAAACACAACATACAATAAAACAAGCACCAGCAGCAGGTCCCAACTTTGCTTTATTTTGATTTATTGGATGAATGGCACGTATTGCAATCATATTATCAGGCGTTGTCCATTTAGCAACAGGAATATATTACGTATGAATTGTAGCCCATGTCTGTGGAGCAGTCAATTGTCCAGGACCGCCTTGGTACTGTTGGGGGTGCTGTTGTTAGTTGGTAAACAATTAGGCCGCGTTCAGGCGTAACTTCTTTTTGGAAGCTGTCGCCCTCTTTTTCAGTTGAAAAAAGTTCAACTTCTCAGAAGAGCACGCCCTCCGTCATCCGCTTCTTTGACAGTTGACCAATCACAAGCGGTGTAGTGAGACCTGGTGTTTCCCATAACAACCGTTTCAGCTTCTTTTTAATAATTGCTTTTAAATAGTCAAACATCATATGTGTGCTTCGTGTCACAATTCAAACGGGATCTAAAAATAATTGTATTCTCGTCGTTGACTACCATACATGTTTTCTTTCCAAACTACGGTCCCATAACGTGGAACAGAACAAGAATGAGACAGACAGCTGGACAGTAAGAGGGAAGAAGAACTTCAAGGTGTTACGTCTTAAAGATTCAGTCAACGCAAAGTGGCCAAACAGTAGCTGGACACTCGTGGGAAATTACTTCATCCTGAAGGCTGGTGGATGGATGCATTGAGATTAGAGTGAAGGGAGGCATGGGTAGATTGATAAAGCTGTCACGCACAGCGTGTGTAAAGCTGTGTGTGTGTGTGTGTGTGTGTGTGTGTGTGAGCGCGCATATGTGTGTGTGGTTCCTCAATCCCTGGTATCCTGTTGACCTTTAAACTAAGAGTCAGCAAACTAAAAGCTTTTTTACACATGCACACACACACACACACACACACACACACACACACACTGTAGGACTTTGAACCGTCAGTGACACACACTGATCTGATGCTGACAGACGTTTGTTCTCCACTCTCATTAATAAAACATGCATGTCTGTGTGTGTGTGTGTGTGCGTGTGGGTGTGTGTGTGTGTGTGTGTGCAAGTGAAAAAGAGTTAAGAAACTATAGTAGAACCAAGTGCTCTCTGTGTAGGTACTGTGTGTGTGTGTGTGTGTGTGTGTGTGTGTGGGGGTGTAACTGTAGTGTAACAAGTGCATTTAAGTATGTTTTTGGGAATGCAATCCATCTCTAAATGCGTGTGTGTGTGTGTGTGTGCGCGCGCTCATGTGTGTTTCAAAGTTTCAACACCCACTCGCATATTTCCTGCCTCTGCCAGCATCCTCTGCCCACTCAACCAATCACAAGGCACCATCTCTATCGCTCTTAACAAGCCAATTAAATTAGTACCGCTGGAAGAAATTACCTGGGGGCTCCCCGCTCCTCCCCTCCTCATTCCATCACTCCTTTCATTTCCTCCTGTCCTCCTCCATTTTAATCCCTCCTGGGCTCTGTAACTCTGTGTCAACGATGTGCCATTATTACACTCTCTCTCTCTCTCTCTCTCTCTCTCTCTCTCTCTCTCTCTCTCTCTCTCACACCAGATGCTCAATAGAAGTCACCTGTCCACTATCATTGTTCTACCTCTCTGTTTCGCTCGAGTTCTGTCCTTTCTCTCTAGCGTGCAGTCCAAGCAGTCATACATCTTCTATTGGGCGTCTCAGTGTTATTATCTCCGCTATCCCGCTGCCACTTAGCAGTTAGTTATGCTACTGTACTTGGTGCACGCACGCACGCACACACACACACACACACACATCCACGTATGCACACGCACACGCACACACACAGACACATGCACACACAAACGCACGCACACAGAATATGTACGCACACCAAGCGCGTGTTTGGTTTCCATGTGGAATTGAGCTATTTCCCCACCAAGGTAGTGGGTCTAACAAGCTCTTTGATTATGGGACAGCTATAACCCACTAATGAGCTCTCAGATAGATGTGTGCACACATACATGTAAATGCATGCAGTTGTGGGTACAGAAGCAAGCAACACACACACACACACTCCAAGTGGTTAGTTGTTTCCTTGCCCAATTTATCCAACAGACAATGTCAGTCTGACAGGCCCTTTGATGCAGAGATGATGCCATAAACCGCTAACAAGCTCTCTCGCACATTAAGATTTACAACTATGTTCTTTAACCAATTGGAGTAGGGCACCGTTTCTGCTTTGTATCACATGGCAGGCTTGCATGTGTTTGATTTACCATGGCTGTAGAGTGGTAACTGTCGCAAAGGGCAATTGCTTGATTACAATAAGCACTGTTGCCACATTGTTTGAGATGCTGAAACCTCAGTGAAAACTTAAATATCTACAATTATAAGTCATATTTCCAATCCAATGTTTTTTGTACAGTATAATGCTTTGTCTGAAAAGGTTAGAATTACGCTACTCGGGTTATCTAAAGACTGAGACTAGTTGAGTTAAGATAATGATTAGAGCAAATGTAGCACAACTCCCTTTGCATAATACACAACATTTACTCCAGTCCATACCATATGCTCATTGACCACAAACAAAAGTAATATTTGCCTTACAGTGACAATGAAAATCATAAATATAATAGTATTACGGAGTATATTGTAGGAGATGAGATTGGATTAGATAAGAGACACTTTTTGGATGGAGTCAAGAAGGTTCACGACGCACATAAAGAAATATATAAAACATGAAGATAAAATAACTTCATCTACTGCAGGGTAACAAGACAGAGAAATATTGGTAATAACTCATTTTGCTGGTTCATTTGGACACATTCAATAGCCATAAGTGCTTCTAATAAGAGTCCTACATTGAAAATTCACCATTAGCATTCAAATTGTGTCCCAAACACTTCATAACTTTTCATAACCAACATTTCAGTGTTCATACATAAACCCAATACCTTCAGTAAATTGCTAAATATGGGCATATAATACAATATAGTACATTGTTGACTTGTTTCTTTGCTGTTGTTGTACAACTATTAGCTTCCTTAGTGCTATGTGAAGATATTTATTTTAAAATCACTAATAATATGATCAATGATCCAAATGCATGATGCGTACTTCATCTCAATGTCTTGCCTTTATCTCATACTGTACAGTACCATTCTCTCATAATGCAAACCCAGTATTCCCACTGGTGTGATAATACATATTTCATCCAGGTCTACGAGCTATGAATTATACAGACAGGCCTATCTATTGCACAGGACCTACTTAAAAAGGTCTATGAGATACATTTGACACAAGACACTGACGGAGGGAGAAGGAGGACGTGGTTTTGCTTTCTTATGATCATTGACCATGGAGCTAAACACATACACACACACACGCACGCACAAACGCACACACACACAATCTTTAATTAAAGGCAGGGTCAGTCATTCAGTCATTCGCTTGCTAACTGCGGGGTGTCCCCTGCGCGGTGTCGCCTCACACATCGAAATGTATTGTGAAGCAAAGTGTAGCGCTACGGCTTTGTTGATTCGAGCTGTGTTCACCACTTTGTTTAGTTAACTATTTACGGAGTCAGGGCTGTGTAGGAGTATCAAAATCTTTCTTCAACACGCACAGAGAATGGTAAGCTAGCGAAATGCGAGGAGATATTTGTTGAATTTGATAAAACCTTACATTTAGCTTGCAATAGCTGACTGTACCTTTAATCTTAACAGACACAGAGCATACCTTGCTGTGTGTGTGTGTGTGTGTGTGTGTGTGTGGGGGGAGGGGGGGGGGGGCGATATCCCCTGCAGCATTTTTCTTTGCATCGACCGCACCATCACAAAACAGCCATTTTATACCCCATTTAACTTGAAACAGACAGCCTAAGCCTGGACATATGTAGGCCTCAGAAGACCTCATGGGCTGCTCAAGAAAGACGTACTTCAGGGTCCTTGCTTTTACCCTTGCCATCAATGGTTTAACCCTTTTATAAATTTGACGACGTGCAATACTTTTATTTTCAATCAAATGCTTTATGTATGATAAGGTTAGCATGATTTTACTGTTTAATGATGCTACCCAGGGTAATTAAAGATAGAAAAATGAAGCTAATGAGTTAAGATAATGATGAGAGCAAATGTAGCACAGCTCCCTTTGAACAATATCAAAGAAAGTCTGCATGTGCGTGTGCATGCCAGAGAAAAACAATCTTGACCAGAGTACTAATCAAGTGACAATCATTTAGGATAGGGATGTTGTCATAGCAGCAGAGAAACATTATTGGCTTCAACAGCCTCTCCTCGGTCGCTCTCTGATCTGTCTAAATCCCTCCTTCTAATTAGTACAAAATACAAACAGGAGGATTACAGAGACTCTCTATTTGATATTCTTATGGGGATGTATGGCAAGTTATTTGCTTTTGGCTATAGAGATGGGCGAACCCATTCTAGAGGCATTACAGGGTAAACGTTTTATTGAATTAAATGAAATAGAAACGTAACATAAATTAAAAGAAAATATATATACATATAATATTTTTATAGTGGCACAGTGGGTAGAGCAGGGTAACAGGCGATCGAAAAGTCACTGGTTCGAACCCCGCTAGCTCCTCACCAAACGTCGAGGTGTCCATGAGCAAGACACCTAACCATATACTGCTCCCCGTGTTCAGGTGTCGCCTTGCATGGCTGACATTTACACATACAAATATGTTGTTTTTTAGTTTGTCTTGGACGAATAAAGAGGCAGAGGAAGCAGAATGTGAAAGGATGATCAAAGAGCGCATGCTGTGTGGATGAGACGATGTGAGATGAGAGGGAATAAATGAGCGAGTGACACTGGGGGGGAGGAGGCTCGTCCCACTTCCATCCTCCGCCCCACCTCCTCTCGCCCTCTTATCTTATTACACCCCGCCCCCGAGTTCAAAGGTTAAACGACCCCACTCAATATGAAAGAACCAACCGCATGAGATAACCTTTGTAGTAACACTCCCCTCGTTATATCTCCTGTGTGTGTGTGTGTGTGTGTGTGTGTGTGTGTGTGTGTGTGAGACAGATTCCAATGCTGATATGATAGTCATATGCTATGCTTATAGCCTAGTCTAGGCCTGAGCAATCAATCGACACACATTTACACCATCCTCAGTTTCACATTCCTTGTAATTATGCCACGTTCTCCATCTCACAGTGTTGTGTACTATCAATATTAAAGTGCAAGTAAAGTTCATACATAATACCTCATATTAATGCAAATACATAATAATAATTCATAGAAAAAAAACAAAGGTAATATTATACAGCGTGTAATCTTCATTTATTGCTCTCTTTAAAGCAAAGCAAAACATCTTTGTATTACATTTTTGGCATCCTTATTGAAGCCCCCCCCCGCTTTACCAGCTACACCTGCAGCACACTGCTGCTATGAATAAAAATGATGAACCGCCGGCAATGTAATGTATTCAGAGCCGATCCCAGCTTTGTTGAATGTGGCAACTTGCATATCTGTTTCTGTCTGTGTCTCTCACGCATTGCATGTCGTCTGTGATGTCACAAACGTAACATGGCGTAAGCAGGCGCTTTAAAAACAATACTTGGCAAGTGATTGGACAATCCGGTGAACCAGCAGCCTGTCGTTAAACACACTCAGGAGAAGAGTGAACATATTTTCCATTGAAGAACTCCTTTGCTCTTATAATAAATCATAATAAAACTGATACCATATATTGCATCACCTATGTTAACATCTGTATGACCTGCCGCTGTGCTGTTGCTTTTTCAGAGTTGTTTTCAAGTTGCCGCCACGCCTTAACCACGCCCGTATAGCTAACAGTGAGACATGGCCGTAGCTAGCAGCGTGAGTTTACCGGCCTGAAACAACGAGGGGCTAATAGCAATTGCAATTGTCTAATTACAGATCTGAAGAATTCTGAAGGTTGAAGAAACACTTTTGAGAAAAAGTGTTCAAACTGAAACAACGGGTAAACAGAACGTCTCTAAGACATCTTCATCACTTGCTGACGACAGCATCTTTTTATGTAACAACCCCGTCACCACTGATGCTTAGTCGTCGGCATGGCAACAGAATTAGCCGCTGGATACAGCTGGCTCTCTCTACCTTTTTCTCTCTCTCTCTCTCTCTCTCTCTCTCTCTCTCTCTCTCTCTCTCTCTCTCACACACACACACACACACACACACACACACACCTCTCCATCCCTCCGGTCTCTTTAATCACATCACTCATTGAGGAAGACACACCACGTCCAGAACAAGTCATCCATCTCTCTATGTCCTGTTGTCTCTCTCCATTTTACTCTTTTAATCTCCTAACCCCCCCATCTGCCCCGCCACCCCCAATCCCTCCCTTCCCCCGGGCCTATGAACAACAGATTAAATGCTAACTGCTAACCAATTTTGTCTTATTGTCTATATTAAATGTAGCTGTTTGCCAGCCTCACTGGGTTTTGTCAGCACTTCAATGCATCTGTCAATGAAGGCAGTTATTACTGGCAATTCATCCCCCCTCCTGTCTACTCCTGTTACATCCCACAGGCTTATCTTTCTGATTCCGGTTTGAACCGATTCATTAGCAGAATGAAAAATAACACATTAGAGAATTGACTAATCAATATGTCGTATCAGTGTTTCTGTGCGCCTCTCTGGCTTCCACACCTCTGAACAGAGATTCGTTTGCTCAGTTTTTCCAACCTGGTTCTTTGTTGCAAGTTCTTGATTGATATTATATAATTCTCAAGCCTTTGCTGCATTCTCCTGTGCCTGATACTACAGTACATCTGTCATAACCCACAGATTAATTGTTGAATCTCTAATCGCTTAATCTCAGGCTTTGTCCACCATGCCAAAAACCTGTCTCAAGATATTTCAGGCTCAGAGCTGGGCAGTGGGTGGAGTCAGGCTCAGAGCTGGGCAGTGGGAGGAGTCAGGCTCAGAGCTGAGCAGTGGGTGGAGTCAGGCTCAGAGCTGGAGAGCTGGGCAGTGGGAGTAGTCAGGCTCAGAGCTGAGCAGTGGGTGGAGTCAGGCTCAGAGCTGGGCAGTGGGAGGAATCAGGCTCAGAGCTGGGCAGTGGGAGGAGTCAGGCTCAGAGCTGGGGTGCCGTTACACTGATCAGTAAATTACCTTCACCTTATACCTTAAATGTAGTCAGCGATCTGATGCTTCTACGCAGTAAATGGGAACACAAACAAAGTGGTGCAGACCGCACCTCACAACAATATCCCAGCCATGGCAATTGGTTTGCAATGTGTGGGGTGGAGCTTGTGAGGGAGCACCCTACGTCATTGAAGGGTAACAGTAGAGGTGTCATTGTTTTAAGCTTGCTCCAGAATGCCTGACTCTACCTTTAATCAGTCTTCCCATAGAGTATGTCCACCGACTCAAAGGGACCGTGGCATATAACCAGGAGCAGAGCTGCAGCTGCATGCCACAACACCATGGGCCATGTCAAGCACGTGAGCAGCAGCCACGCCACTAAGAGACGCCTGAATATAAAAGCCGACCCAGCCAGTCGTTCAGATGGGCCCATCCGCGTGGGCGTGGGCGGCTGAGTGCGTGTGACCCGCCTGCCTTTCCGCGCGGCTCAACAAGTCGCCCGGCACCCTGGGGGGGGGGGGGGTGGTGCAGGGTCGAGTCCCGTGTGCTGTGGGTAAATGTCACACGCATGCGCGCACACGTGTAGCCGCTATGCGCCTGCCAAGCGGCCAATCTTGTTTTATTTAAGGAGGCCACTGTAGCCATGGCAACCTCCCATCACCGCCCCTCGTTCCCGGCAACACTCACCCCCCCCCCCACACACACACACACACACCATCCTCATCGATGCACTGTGGACGCACAATATACTAAATTGGCTGAGATGTTGCTATGACAACCGCAAGGGAAACAAGGTGCGAGAGAAAGTGTTTGCGAACGCGTTCATGTGCCCTCTGCTCCCTCGTGTGTGTGTGTGTGTGTGGGGGGGTCATATGGAAAGAAAGAGGGCCGTCTTTTTGTACAAAGAATGAAACACGAGACATTCCCTCAGTACATTGACCTGACACACACACACACACACACACGCAGACAGCTGCTGCCTGCAGGGTTATTTTAGGCTAGGCTGTCGCTGATGCTCGTGTGTGAAGCAGATGTCCTCCGCGGTGTCGGGGGAAAGCGTGGTCTGCCCATGCTTGCCCTACCAGACACATCAGACCACAGTGACACACGCAGAGGGTCCAGAGGAGCTTCAAGCAGCTTCAAGCAACTTGAGAGGTGCTCTTTCCAGCCAGAGGAACGTACTGTGCCGTAGTGATGCTTCACCACTGTCTTCACAAAGCCAAAGCATACACGCGGCATGCAGTACAGTACACAGAACAAGTGTAACGGCCAACGTCCACCGGCAGCGTCTGACGCGTCGACGCCGAGGTTTAGAACGCGGTTCTGTTTCTTGGGCGTCATAAAGCCATAAACATGCATTGAATATCTGCAGGCTTCTGACCTCCTCCGTCAATATGACTACCTTTCGAACGTTGCATTCCTTGACGCACCGTTGAACGCTGCCGCCCACTAATAGTGCCTTTAAGGACAGTGCCTTTAATAAGGACAGTGCCTTTAAGGATGGTGCCTTTAAGGACATCATGGTGCCTTTAAGGACATCACATTATTTTACAGGCCAAGCAGACATACAGTACACACACTAACCATTGTGACTTGTCTTCTGACCAATCAGAGAGACAACGGAGTTCTATCGATGTGTATGTCATCATCGCTTAATCAATAAGTATACTTAGCCATATCAACAAATCCGTGTTCCACAATATTACCTTAGGGAACTTTCCTACACAGGCAACAGCTCTCAGGTATACCAGGGAACCAGAAAGAGCATTAATGTCGTGTTATATATAACACGACATTAATGCTCTTTCTGGTTCCCACTTATACCTTCATTCATACCCAAATCTCCGGCTGTTCCCACCGTTTCTCACTCTCTCTATTGTTAACATTTACATTTTACATTTACTAGATTTGGCATACTCTTTCATCCAAAGCGACTTACATGTAGTACATTTGTCAGTAGTTGGACAGATCATACACCAGTAATTGTATGCAACCAATATTATATCAGAATAGTTACAGTATCTTGTCATCATGTCTACTACCACGTCAATATACAATTATATCATCCAACAATGTTCCTAGTGGAATGAATAATAAAGTGCCTAATACTAAAGCGCTAAGTGCATACAGTAAGAGCAGAATAGGATTATATACATCTATATATATTTGTTATTTATAAGAGTAGGGTAGAGAGAAAAGAAACATTTGAGTAAGAAACTTGACTTAGCACTGAGTATCTAGGAGGTGGAGAGGTGGATATTGTACTGTCTGGTACAGGTCTGACTGTGTGTCCATTATCCATCCATCAGTTTTTGTTTCATTGACCTTGGTATGTATGGTCATTTGCATATCACCACATGATTGGCACATTTCGCCACATTTCAATGTAATCATTTGAATAGGCTCTCTAATATACCGTAGGGGAGCACAGGGCACTCAGAGGGTAACGAGGGTCTGGATCTCGTGCTCCATTGTAAGCCAATCACACCAACGCCTTGACATCACATTCTTCATGTTGCTGTGGCACCTGATCTCTAGGACCAGCCTCACAAATCGTCGTCAACTCGATACATGAAACGCTTTTCACAGTTGACAGTCTAGGGATGGGATGATATATGATTTGATCGTTTATCTGGATTAAAATACTAATAATTATATTGTGGTGAATGTCTGTTAAATTAAGCGCTAGGTTGTCCCCCTTTATCTTTGTGTAGAAACACATTTGCATTTCTGAAACGATACATTTAGCCCTGCAGAGATCGGTATTTTTAACCCAGTAGTTTCACTTTTATTTAAATAAATAAAAAAGCCATCAGCGCTTGCATCCAACCTCCTTTGGTTGTCATCTGTGTGTGACAGCCAGCTCCTCACATTTATCTCTCTTTGAGTGTGTAGTGGGTGAGGAGTGAGCTATCGCAATAGCAGCAGGAGCCCGGGGAAAGTTAAAATAAAAAAAATGTTGGTTGGTTCATGACAAGTACAGAGGCCTGATATACTGGATGTGTCAAACTACACCATGTACAGCATGTACTCCGTGTACAACACAGTGTCGTCTCCGGCTCTAGCGCTGGGACACGTTGAGTGTATAGGAATACATTACAGTAAAGTCTTCACAAGAACAGCGTGGTGAGATGGCCAGCATTGTGGCGATCATCTGGTTAAAAAGCACTGGTTACTTAGCAACAGAATCAGAGCAGACTAGAAGTTATCATCTAGACTTGGTCTTGGTATCGACGTGAAAAACGTTATCACAACATAACAGAAGGTACCTACTCTATTATGGTATGCAATGGGAACCTAAATGTGCAGCACATTCAGGGAACAGCTGCAAACCTTTCAATACATTTCAAGTGTCTACTTCGATGGCTTAAACATAAGAGCATTTCTTTGAAGTTAGTGGCAAAACAGCTCTGGATTACACTGACATATACCAGACAAAACAAATACTTCTCATCTTACTGCTAGATTCACATTGCTGTGCTCTATTATAGAGAGAAACAATATCTAAACAATATTTAAACCTGAACCATGTGCTGTATTTGTTCAGATTCAGAATGCACTCTCTTTATTCTACATTTTGTATGTTTATTGTGCATCGCTCTTTCACTATTTTGCATTAGAATGACTTTGGTGTTTGGAACTAATCAATTCCTAAAAGACTAATAATAATTGACGATAACCTAATCACTGCCTTCACACCGTAAGCATGTAGCACATTTACAAACAGTAGCTGTGTATGTTTGTGAAGCAGACAGAAATATAAAGAAATGTGTCAATAGAGTATGTATTCTATATGGTAGCTTCAAATTGTTTCCATGATCAGTGATTCAAAGAAAAGGATTTGAACTTGTCACTTAATGAGGTCTTCTGAACTGACCAGTAATATATTTCCAGCACAGGTTTACCATTCAACCAAGGACTTTTGAACAACACTCCCTTCCTGAACAATGCTGTTTTCATCGACAGACACAGTCACACTCTAAAATTCAACCATTTGAATAATATACTATATTAATACCAAAGGACTTTTGAATAATAAAGGGCCTCCCGTTTTGAAAACACCATCTCACTCTAACACAGACAGCCATACACGCGCAGGTCTGACAAGGGTATGCTAATCTTCTTAGCAATCACAAGGTTGGACTGTTGGAACCAGACAAAGTTCAACTGATCAGCAACCACTGTGGTGCCATTTCCATGTGAGACAGAGAGAGGGTGGAATATAAAGAACAAGGGAAAATAATTGTATCGCTGATAAACCTGCATTGGAACCAATCTGCTGCTTTCAACTGGATTAATAGACGCATTGAACGCTGGTGTCTAATGTGTGATCTGGTTGTAAACCTGGTTGGGACCAATTTATGCAATCAAAAAGAACAAAGTAGCCTAAACTACGACAAGCCTTATACCTTCACCGTTCCTGGGACCAACGAAAAGCAAGTAAAAGTTTCTCTAGTTCTACTGTGAAGTAATTTGTATGCATAATCACCCACACTATTTCAGAAACAAAATGCACTTCATAATGTATACATAATACACATAAAGCCAAATCAGCTTGGATTATAAAGCACTTTACAAACACGATGCAACATTTAAGTGTTAGTCATTTGCTTAGAAAACCAGAAGGGAAATACACTCACACACACACACACACACACACACAAACACAAACACACACACACACACAGAGTGAAAAAACAAAAAACCAAAAAAAACAAACACACAGATATAGACAGACAGACAGACTCTGTACTGTAACAGTCAGTGCATTGCAATGATATAGAGCCAACAATGTTAAGAACCACCTCTGTACTTCCTTCAGGGGCCTTATGGAGGTGCTCAGCGGCCCCTGGGCAGGTCTAGCGCTGTTCCTCAGACAGGCAGTAAGCACGACAGGCAGGGACACAGACAGCTTTCTGCCTGTCTGCCTGCTGGGCCTGCTGCTGTTCATAAGTGTGTGTGTGCTACTGCTGCTGCTCATAGCCCACGTGAGCTGGAGACTCCGAGAAGGTGGGCATACACT
This sequence comes from Amblyopsis hoosieri, assembly GCA_027564755.1. NCBI lineage: Eukaryota > Metazoa > Chordata > Actinopteri > Percopsiformes > Amblyopsidae > Amblyopsis > Amblyopsis hoosieri. The sequence goes on from JAODUE010003899.1 coordinate 31,727, forward strand.
GCTTGTACTGTCCTTAACAGACGTCACAATATACAGTACTGATGCTATTCAGTGAGATGTGAATACGGTTAACGTATATATCAAGGTCTCGTAACAATGCAGACAGGCAAACAGTAGGGGCTGACATTTAGCAGGAGGTTAAACCCCATGTACTGTAGAGCCCTATGTATAACCATGTATACTGTAGAGCCCTATGTATAACCATGTACTGTAGAGCCCTATGTATAACCATGTA
>JAODUE010003900.1:0-10906 GCA_027564755.1 Amblyopsis hoosieri
CTTGACCATTTCACAATTTGATTCAAACTGTTCCTATTTTTTAAAGATAGGTTTCCAAACCATGATGCCAAGGAAAATGATAAAATAGATTCAATAAAAGCACAGATTAATGTCCCCTCCCCCTGTTAGTGATGTTGGTTTCCAGCTTTCTAGTATTTCTTTTCAAATGCTTTCAGCAAAGTGAGACTGCTTCTTCTTCCCGTAGTGGGAAATCTGTCTGCATACTGGTCTTGTTTTGCTATGCTTGATTGCATGTGTCAGAAATTCCACTTTGATCACATTCCACTAGTGTCTAGACTCTAGAGGGATGTATTCCAGTCAGCAGAGATAATGCTGGTTTTCTTTCAAAAACAAAATGATACATTTTTTACCCATTTCGTTGACCCACGTAACCTCTACTCCAACTTTTACTCCAAGTGTTTTACTGTATTGTCTGCTAGACAGGCTGTCTATGTTTCACTGTGTATTTCACCAGGGGTCAGATACAGCACCGTATCTTAATTTAGTTGCTAAATAGTCAGCTATTGCTAATTGTAAGCTAATACACTTTTAGTCAAATTCACCTAATATCTCCTCGTATTTTGCTAGCTTACCGTTCTCTGTGTGAATAATATGATGCTCCTACACAGCCATGGCTCCGTAAATAGGAACATAAACAAAGTGGCGAACACCGCCCACAACAACAAAGCTGTAGTACTACTACTAGTCTCCACTCTGTTCAGTCGAAACTCTGGCGTTACCCTTGGTCCCTGTGCGACTGTGGCTGCTTGCAGTACAGCTGAATGTCCACTAGGCGATACCAATTCTCTGCATTCCACCATTAATACTACTACTACTACTACTACTAATACTTCAGCTGCTGGCACCACGTGCAAAACAACCAGTCCCACCTGCAGTAACACTGAGGCACTAGAGGGCGCTGTATCCAGCACAACCCAGCTTTATGCCGCTGAAGTGCTGTTTCTATTACAAGACAGATTTTGTTTGGCTCGGTTTACTTTCACTTTGGTTCATGTGAACAGTTGAATCAACGTCATGTGAGCGATCTACTAGATCTTCAGTGGATAATTGACAGGCATGATTGTATCAGGCAATGGGGACCAATGGCCAGAGCTGCATTTTTACTGAGGAATGTATATTGCATGCCAAGATAGTCCATGGGTCCATGGGATGTCTTTGAGGAGCTGCTGGTTTTATTTGGCGGTTTATCTTAATCTGATACTCTTCTCTCGCTTATATCTGTCCCTCTTTTCTGCCTGCTGTTCTGGCCTGATACTGTGTGGGAATAGAGAGAGAGAGGCCGATTCCAGACGTGTATCTGTTTATCTTTCTCAAACACACAACTCATTCCCCTTGTTGCCTGGCACCATCACACCCAGCAGCCCTACGGTAAACGCCGGGGCGCCAGCCGAGCTCGCCGTCCAGCCGCGGCGGCATTGTGTGATTTTTATCGGTTGTCATGGTAACCCCTCTGTCACAGCAGGTGAATGTGACCCCCCGGACCGAAGCCGCCGCAGCTGAGCAGACCGACCTCTCTGACACCAAAGATGCCGGAAAGGTGGTCCCAAACCCCCCCTCTCTCTCTGTCCATACCTTGCTGTGGTTGTCTGTTTTGCGTTCTCCCTCCGCAAACTGTCATCGTGCCGTCTGTGTGCGTCTGTTGTCATTCTAGCCGTCGGTGCAGCCAGACGCCCGTTTCTCCCACTGATCTCTGAACCTGTCTTTCAGCCTGTCGTGGAACACCCACTCGCTTCACTGTCGTTTATTTCTCCACGCGCGCGTGTGTGTGTGTGTGTGTTTGTGTTTTATCAGTTGTTTTAAGTTCTGTGGTCATGTTACACTTTTGCTTTTGTTTTCCCTCCAATGCGTGTGTTGTGGGTACTTGTATGCGCGTCTGTATGTGTGCGTGTGCGTGTATGTATAGACAACTGAGGTCGAAATAGAAGAGACCGTTGTCGTCCAGGAGGTTTCCAAGGCGCCGAAAGCCGCCGCCGTCACAGTTACCGCGGGCCCCGTCGCCCGGCAGGAAGTGCAGGAGGCGCTGGAGGAGACACCGAGGGAGGCGCTGGAGGAGACGCCGAAGGAGGCGCAGAGGGAGGCGCCCGCGGCGGTGAGGCCGGAGAGCGTGTCCTCCGAGAGCGAGAGCGAGGATGAGGCCGAGTACCGCCTCAGCGTCTCTACCTCGATCTCCCGCACACAAATACCAGAGGAGGACGAAGAGGAGGACGAGAAGCAGGAGATCACGGAGGACCACGTTACCCAAGATGCACCTGTGCCTCATGAGGAGGAGGCCAGGCCAGACGTCATAGAGGAGGAGCAGAGTGGGACGCAGAGGGAAGGAGAGGCGGTGGAGAGCGCAGAGGATGCCATGGCGACGACGGGTGAAGCCTCCAACGGCCACGCCTTCCACGATGAGGAGGAGGAGGAGAAAGAGGAGGGGCCTAAAGTGAACGGCGAGGCCTCATTGGCTGAGCCCGCGCTACGCCCTCAGGTTATTTGTTGCTCCGAGGTAATTTCCGCTTTGGGCCAATCGCAGAGCTTCGTTGGGCATCGCCCCTTCCCCCCTCTGCCGCTGTAAGCACCACTTGTCCTTCCTGCCTTCTTCTTACTCTCCGTCCAGCTTGGTATGAGAAGCTAGCTCCACCTGCTGGCCATTACCCTGCAGTGCAGCCCCCCTATAGACGTACCCGTAACATCACAACTGGCATCTGTTAAAGAGTTAAAGGGAACATGACCGTCCAGAAGCATTCCTGCTTGCACATCACAACAGATATCCCCATTTACGAGCCGTAGAGAGAGAAGAGTGCCTTAAGTATGTGTGTTGCCTGGGCCTTAACTCGCCACGCATACCGTATTATCATTTATGATTTCATCATGTGTTATACGCTGTGGTTTGTTTTTACCCATAGTTGGATCTGCACCCTTTTTCCTAGAGTGCTTGATGTTGTTACTGCTTCCGTTTTTATTCCAGTTCACGTACATTATCATACATACACCCTCTCCCCCTTCTTCTGCTTTGTATTTCTGCACCATGTTGACCGTAGCCATTTACGCCATCAGTGTTTCATTAGGGCTCAATTTGCTCCTTTCGTTGTAAAAGCCTTTCTGTTTTCCATCTACTGTGTTCTGGCAAAGCATAAATGGGTTAAGAGTTGTATTTTACAGTTGGTGAGAGGCTTGAATTGGAATTGCATGATGCACGTATTTTGCTGATCGTGTTTTGTCTGGTGTGTTTGGCAGTGGGGATTTGGTCTGGTTTGATTGGCTCCTCGTCGTCACCATGGCAACAAAATTACAGCAATCCTCACTGCCAACCGTGTCCGGAAGCACCGTCTTATTTGAATGTCACCTTCCGTGTGCTATTCGCATGCCTATGTGCCAATGTCCGTGTTGTTTGCATGTAATTCGCTGTCATTGGTGATTGTGTTATTGGGTTTGTTTATGCATGTGTGTGGCTTTGTGCCCGCTGGGTATGTCAACAGCTGTTTCTCCATATACTGTGTGTCTTTTTTTACATTATGTTGTGTTTGTTTTTTTTAATGTGGTTTTAATGTATTTGCACGCCATGTAGCGTTACAGAGTCTGTTTTCATGATGTCTTACCACATGTTGTTTTTTTGGCCTGCATGTCTGGGAGCTTGACGATAAACGCTTGTGCACGAGTCCGGCCACAGTTACAGTACCTGCATCTCTGTGGCTGTCTGACAGGGTTCAACCTTCTCGACGTTTGTTTAACAATGCATTCAGTGTAACATGGTTGTAAAGCAGATGCACTGTATGTCTGCAACATACTGACCATTGAGATGTTACAGTAACAGGTTGAGCCCAGTTGTGCCTGGTATTGTCTTGAGATGTGAAGTCACACCCTACCTACTGTACCTCAGCCCCCCGTGGTGAAGACGGAGATGGTGACCATCTCAGACACCTTCGCAGCCCAGAAGACGGAGATCGCAACGAAGGAAGTGCCCATCGTACACACGGAAACCAAGACTATCACATACGAAGCTGCTCAGGTATACGTGCACACACGCACATACACACACACACACACGCAGACAGAGAGACAGACATGTTGCTGTGCTTTGAATAATGTGAATTATTAGGATCAGAATACGTCTGCCTGCCTTATTGGTTTCTCTCTTATATCATGGATGTAATGCATGCATAATGGCTTAATGTATAAGTCTGGACTAAGTATTAAGTACATTCCAATCTTAACGGTGTTAACCTTGAGTCAGATACATGAGTTTGTCATTCTTCTCTCTCTGTATCTCTATCTGTCTGTCTCTCTCGCTCTCTCTCTCTCTCTCTGTCGGTCTGTCTCTCTGTCTGTTTGTCTCTCTGTCTCTCTCTCTCTCTCTCTCTGTCTCACTCTCTCCTCACTCTCCCCTCACTCACTCACATTCCTTCTCTCTCTCTCTCTCTCTCTCTCGCTGTAGCTGGACGGTAATGCAGACTGTGAACCAGGGGTTTTGATGACAGCTCAGACCATTACATCTGAATCTCTATGCACCACGACGACGACACACATTACCAAGGTATAGAGCGCACATTCACGTTGCACACTGTGCCCGTTTTTAAGTGGCTGTATTGACTGGTTGTGTGTGTGTGTGTGTGTGTGTGTGCGTGTGTGTGCGTGTGCGTGCGTGTGCGTGCGTGCGTGCGTGCGTGTGTGTGTCTCACAGACGCTAAAGGGCGGCCTGTCTGAGACGAGGATTGAGAAACGCATCGTCATTACCGGAGACTCTGACATTGATCACGATCAGGTCAGCTTCCAATAACACACAGAACAGTGCGATGCTGAGCTGTCAGTCACACAATAGGCCCCGCCCCCCACACAGCTACCCAGCACTATCTATAGCTGTCACAATTACTATTAAAGTTATTTTGTAATTGTAATCGTCGGACACAACAGCGCCCATCTTTTCTCCAAATGGCTTTCAGTTTAGTCCAATCATTCTTTTTTGTTTAACCTGCTTCTCCAGTCATTTCTGTTCTATTTATGTTTTCATTGATTGGATGTATTCCTACATTTTTGCATGATTTCATTTACAGTAAAAAAATCATACGTTAATGATTCCAGATTTTGCTTTCTTTTTTTTGTTTGTGACCTGGCAAAATATTACCGAAGTACATTTAACATATTTGCAAGAGAAAGGCAGTAGCATTTCTTTTGCTGACACTTTTTAATGGTTTACTTTCTGCCAGTCTGTTTGCATTCCCATTAAGTGAAATATTATTTGTGGCACAGCAGCTTGTCACAAAGCTAAGACAATAAGCAACAGCTTTGTGTTGTCAAAGGCTTTACTTTTCAACATTATAGTCATTATCTCAATGACATTTAAATTGTATCTTGCTGGGGTCTGGACACCTAAGATTGTTGTTTTTTTGTTTTCATATTTGTTTTTTTTCACTTGTCTGTTGACTCGATTTACAGTAACACATTTTACTTTTTGGTTTCTTTCCTTTTTTTAAAGTGAAAAGAAAACCAGCATGCCTTTATTTTGACTTTTGCTTCAAATTTTTTTGGTTTGTTTAACCCCATCTTTCACCCATCCTTCCATCTCCCCCTCTTTTGACTGCTGCACTGGGTGCTGACACCGTGTGGTTGCTCGCTGGTACTGCAGGCTTTGGCTCAGGCTATTAAGGAGGCTAAAGAGCAACATCCCGACATGTCAGTCACCAGAGTGGTTGTTCATAAAGAAACTGAGCTAGCTGAGGAGGAAGATTGACTAAACGCAGGTAATGATGATGGTGATAATGACTAATGGCTATTAGTAATGGTTTAAGTACTACTAGTCAAAAGTATTTATTGTTTAGAGCTACTAATAGATTGGAGAGCATTTGTTGTCCTGAAGTTCTATAGTCTCTGAGAGGGGCCAACTGTTTTAAGTTGGTACAAGTGGTACCAATTGTACATATAATAATAATCTTGAGAACCCTGTCTCATGGAAAACATACTGTTTATCCCATTCCCTTCCTACCCTGGTCTTTCCCTCTCGCATTCCTTATTTTGTCTGTCTATGGTCTGTCTATGCCACCTGTCCAGAGCTGAAGAGGCCATTGTGACCGTTCCACCTTCATCACCCCACCCAGCCCAACTTGACTGACCGCAGAAGAGAGGAGAGAAGAAGAGCAGACCAAGAGAAGAAGACAGACCGATGGGGAAAAGGTCCTTTGTTTGTTGTCGGCCGTTCTTACGTGTCTAAATCCCTCACTATGAAACCAAGTGGAACAGGAAAAAAGAAAATCCTTACACACAAAATAACCACTTTGTTAGCTTAACATTTGTAGCATTTATTTTATTTTTTATATTGCTTTTTCTGTTATTGTTTATTTTGCAAAAGCGGGAAGGTAATTAATGTATAAACATTTAGCGATGCATTCATACCAATCATGATCTGAAATATATGGCCAATAACGAGTAATGGCAAGTCAATGTCATGCATGGATAATCGTTTTCCAGTCCTGAACTGAATAATAAATAATAACAGTAATGTTTTAGAATGGTCAGAATAAATATCTATATCTAATAACTACAATATCTCTCAAAAATGAAATATTTATATTTATACATATAATTAAACATTACATACATACATTAAAAACAGAAACCTACCATTACAGCAACTTCCCCTTGTTAACCACAGTTGAATTAAACAGTTACATAGTTACCATCATGTAATTACGTAATTATGGTTACACAGAAACAAGAAATAATGCTAGCAAGACACTGGTATTTATTGGAAATGCGTTTGTTTCTAGCATCCCTTTCTTCTGCTTGACCAAGGTCTTGGTGGTGATTAGGCATTTGGACCAGAAACTGCGGAGAATATTCAATTGCTTAACCATCAACATTCTATTGAGTTAACAATGCGATTACACTGCAGATACTTGGTAAGGAAAAAGCTGTAACTTAAACCAGTAAAATGTCCAACTAATCAACAGACTTCAAGATTCTAGCAATCACTAGTTTTGTTGAAGAAGTCTTTATGCTACTCAACCATATTCTGTGTATAGATCATTTTCTACGGTCAATTCATTTTCAAGTCACTTTTTACACTAAAATTGGAAAACACTTTTACATTTTAAAGCTATCTTAACAGAAAGGATCATCCTCTGTGAATTAAACAATGTTTTGGTTTATTTTACTGTTGAATTGAAAAATAATTGCCATTTAAGCTTCTGTGTATGTACTGTACTGTACTGTACTGTACTGTACGACTTTATGGTAAAACAACATTATGGGTGTCTGGGAGCAGCCAATCAACATTTGGTCTGGCTATTTAACAGCAACCTGACAGGTGATAGACAGATAGCTCTGCGGTGCCAAAAAACATTGAGGAGTGGAAGAGATTTGGACAGTGTCACAATAAGGCCTTGAGGTACGGCAATGGGTTGCTCGCTTGATTATCAACAGCACACATTCAAAAGGATGAGAATTTTAGATTTTTGTACAACTTGTTCATAATTAATTGCTTTATCGCGGAAAGCTGTCTGCTGTCACCTCAGCCAGCACTGGACATAAAACTGGGACCAAAATGAGTGTACGGGACCCTAACCTAAATGGCCAGACGTGGACGGCGATTGTGGAAATGTGTCTTGGTGGTGTGTGTTGCCATCGTTCAGTACATCTTGAGGTTCACGGCCTGAGAGATCATAAATATCTGCTGCCGCGGTCTTCTTCCTACCTGAGTTGAGTAGTTTAACAGCATTGTGTCTTTAAGCTGTTAAAATAGGAAAAGCAGCATTCAAATATAGTAAACTGCCCAACTCTCTGCCGCAAAGGCACATTGCATTTCTTTCTGTGAAATCTCAAATTCATTTGTGAAGGGAAGTGTATTTGGCGGTTTTGACATTTGTTTAGCCCCAAATGCAATATGTCCCTCTTTTGACTGAAATGCTTGAAGAAACTGTTTCTGCCCAAACAAATGTGTTTAATGTGCTAGCTCAAGATGAGCAAGCTTTAGAAAAGTGCATTTTAATGCAGCTTTATTTAATAAAACACAATATAAACATCAAAAAGTCTTTAACAGAAATTTTCACATACAAACAAATACTCCTGTTGGTCTAACTAATCAGTAATTTGCACCCCAACACCTGGCTGGACTATGGTAGCTTGTTAAAATGATAAATATTGCCTCGCTGGCACTCTGACCATAAATTGAATATCAGCATACAACGAGTTGCATTAAAACATGAGCAGTGATTCGTGGAGTGTTAACCTCTACTTATTGTGTGCTCTTTGTTATCTTCACTTCAAGTTATGATTCAGCCAAGCCAGGGGCCATAGATAACATACTGTAGGTACTCTATTTGGGAGACACTATTCTGATTATCACTATGACGTTCCATGACATTCCACCAGGGGGCAACATTTCCTGTAAACCCACACAAAATAATCGGAAGAAAAAGACAAATTATAAACTATAACCATGCTACAATAGGCAGCTTTGAAGCTTTTGCTGTTCCAAGAAAGGCTATCCAAAAGCATTGGTTATATTACAGCAACATATATTTGTAGATTGTTTTTTCGTTTGCATTACAATCTTATAAACTTATGTTTTTGTCTTTTTTTGTGTGAAACTTAGAGTTGTTGACAGGTGGGATTTGTTGTACCCTACTCTTGGATATTTTTAATATATTTCAGAGTGTGTGTGTTTTTACTTTTTTTTTTTTACACATTTTAAGTAACAAACCACTATAGGTAATGCTTCTGCTATTTCATATTTGTACATTTAGCACAATGAACTATGTAAAATATTCCAAAATGTTTCTTGTAGCTTTATTATGAGATTGATGTTAAACTCTCAGACAAATGTCTTTACAAAGATATTTTAGAATTATGTGAAGCCACACACAGTACATGGATAAAAGTTGGCATGCATATATCTAAGTTCCACTGACCTGGTTATTTCGACAATCTTGTTCCATTGCTAAGCAACCAATGATTCAGTGTCAGCTAAATATAGGGGTATTGGTCATTTCATCATAGTATAACATTATGATGAAATGACCAACACCAATTAAATACATACATGCAACCAGCAGCTAAATGGTCTGTAGAATTCAGTGACCTTGCATAACACTGTATCTGTTCAAATGCATCTTTGCCATTGGGAAAGCATCAAAACAAATGAAAACTGAACTATTGAGATTGGCTACTTGTTTTCATGGTAAAATAGATATGTAGTGCAATAACCCCCATGTACTTTCCATTTAAACAAGTTGGTGCATATGTGTGTTAAACAATATACAAATCAAATTGACTTGGTATAACTTAATACACTATACACTACTAACACACAACTATTTTGGCCACTTCGAGAGTTTTGGAATTTGTCTCTGGCCGTGAGTCGTAATGTCAACTAGTGGTTCACTAGTGGTTCACTAGTGGTTCACTATCCAACTGATGTTCACCAGTACTGATCACACATACCTTTCTATACATAGCATTTTAATATTGTCTTGTGCCCCACACGCCAAGACAGCCACTCTTGCCCTGTGTAACACTGTTAAAATAAACAATTGTTCTACTCTGAAGTGTTTGTTTTCATTTATCGACATATGCATATTAACCCTAGGCCAAACTAATGGTAACGTATGAACCAAGGCTCTGGTTGCCGTTAAATTCTAATACAAACGTATGCTGAAATAGCATGAATAAATACTCTACATGAATCTCATTTTACCCCAACATCGAAGGCAAGCAGGCACACGCAATGCACGAGATATTACTGTGCGCAAATCCTTCCACAGAGAAAATTAGTTATCTGCAGCAGTTGACATTAAAGTGTATTTACAGAGCGTCTCATTAGAGAAGTTTGTTGGCATTTTCAGTTCTCAGTGTAACAAATTCTTGTAACGTGAGAACATTTTAAACTCCCCTAATTTAATGTTAAATTTACACATTTCAAAAATACCCAGACCTTTCAGCGAAGGTTCCATATTGACCAATAAGCAGTCAGAATCTACACTAGCGGAAACACTGAAGCTTGTTATTGTGAGGATGGGAGGAAGATGTCTGCATAAAAGCTTTAACAATGAACCTTAAGCGTGGCATTAAGTCGTGGAGTGTGCACTGGAGCTCGCTCTTCTCCTGGTAGTTGCAGTTCCATATACTGGCCTGTAGGCGCTGTGGTCGCTGTGAAACTCAACCAGCTCTGCTTTAACTGAAGATAGGATGGCAAGAAGGGGGGGGGGGGGGGAATATAGGAAGGGAGGAGCGTCTGTCAGCCAGGAAGAGACTGCTTTTCAATTGGTTCAATTAAGCTTTGTATCTTGTTATGGAGAGAAGAAGTGTGATTAGACTGTATTAACTATGTCTTTTTCTGTACCCTGGCGAAAAAACATTAAGGAATGAAGAAAATAAACTTTGGAGTTGAATAAATTAGCATCTTGTGTTAAACAACTAATAATATATATACAATGTGTGTGTGTATGTATATACATATATCAGAATATGTTTAATCGAATGTTGTCTATTGCAGTTAGTATTTAGGTTGGGTTAAATGTAGAGGAGACATTTCCCCATTGGGATCAATAACTTTATCTGGCGCCATGCAAGGAGGGCTCTACAGTACATGGTTATACATAGGGCTCTACAGTATACATGGGGTTTAAACATAGGGCTCTACAGTATACATGGGGTTTATACATAGGGCTCTACAGTATACATGGGGTTTAAACATAGGGCTCTACAGTATACATGGGGTTTAAACATAGGGCTCTACTGTATACATGGGGTTTATACATAGGGCTCTACTGTATACATGGGGTTTATACATAGGGCTCTACTGTATACATGGGGTTTATACATAGGGCTCTACTGTATACATGGTTATACATAGGGCTCTACTGTATACATGGTTATACATAGGGCTCTACAGTATACATGGTTATACATA
>JAODUE010003901.1:0-10906 GCA_027564755.1 Amblyopsis hoosieri
AAAGCTCAGAAACATGTTTTTCATATTTGTAATTAATCATGGTTTCACATAGAGTTGTGTTCACCCAATTAAGGGTTCCTCCAAGCAGAGCTACACAGCGCCAGAGACAATATATGTGTTCCTATCAAGAGCAATAATTATATAAACACTAAATTAAATGTTAAAGACTGGAGGGGAAGTGAACAGCAGGAGCCAAAATTCACCCACCAGCTAGCTCTCTCTCTCTCTCTCTCTCTCTCTCTCTCTCTCCCTCCTCCTCAACATCAGCCAATAGCAGTGAGTCTTCTTGTCAGCTGATACCCCCTCACTGCTCAAATCCTCTCTACCTTTGAACCCTTGAGCCAACACACACCAGTAGCAGGAGGTCAAACCCTCTCTACCTTTTAACCCTTGAGCCAACACACATCAGTAGCAGGGAGTCAAACCCTCTCTACCTTTTAACCTTTGAGCCAACACACACCAGCAGCAGGGAGTCAAACGCAGCACTAACAAGATTATCTCACTTATTCTGTGGCAGACAAAGGCTGAAGATCATTAGTCTGCTCCGGAAACAATGCTGATTTATAATCTGTCTGGTTGCCCTCCAGGGTGAGGTAACTGTGGACAAGTGGATGATCCAGCAGAGTGAGATAAACTGGAGCACATAACCCTGGTACGTTATTAGAGATGTGTTGGTCAAACAAAGGGGGAACACATCCACAGTAACACGCCACCACTTTTATCCATCCACATGAGGCCAGCAGCAGCCATGTCTATGTGTGCTTGGAGGGGCCTGGCGTTGCTGTGGCAACAGCATCATGCGTAACGACCGGCCTGCAGCGGGAAGGTGAGGGTGCTGTAATCACCACTCAGCCCAGGACAGAGAAAGTGGGCCAGAGGAGGAGGGAGATGGATGGGGCCTCCCCAGGAGAGCCAGGCAGGGACTGTAAGCGGGAGGAGACTCTCCCCTCTGAGCCCCGGTGGAGGAGCCACATCCGTTGGGGGGAGGGGGGGTCTAATAGGGTCACCCAGCCTCATCTTCTGGTGCCCCACAAACACCAGCGTCATGTTCAGCATGTACCACTGCATGGGTATGAGAATGTAGGGGTGTCTGGGATCTCTGGGGGTGTCTGTGGGTGTCTGTGTGTGTATGGTGGTGTCTCGGGGTGTCTGGGGGTGTCTACTGGTGTCTGGTATCTACTAATGTCTGGGGGTGTCTGGTGCAGTCCCTCCAGTATTTCCCGATGTTGCGATCACAACTATTAATGCAAATTCAACTGATCTCTGCGCAACCTTGCAATTTTGTCCAATTGCCGCAACTTCTCACAAATGTAACACACTGTCACTTGTTTTATGCTGTAAATACGCAGGCGTGCAACACAAACACCTCACATTTACCAACAGAAATTACAGCAATTGTCTGGATGTGCATGAAAGCGGCGATAAACATAAACCACATGTGGCAGTTAGATTCTCTTGACACTGCTGTTGTCTTTTCCCTAAACACAAGCTCAAATCGCACATGCGTCTGTGTTTCCACACCTGATTGTGCATTTTGCGGTAGAAAGGTTATCGATTTATGCACTTATTATGCTGCGATGGATGCTTTTGTTTTGACGTGGAAACACCATGGTGAAACTAGGCTACAATGTTTACCTTCTGAAGATAGACTAGCCTATATAAAAGCACATGTTAGCGTAGTCTGCCCCGTGAGACTACCGTGTTTGCAGGGAACATGGACAACCTTGCCTGTGTGTTATAATACATCCATGGATCTGGGGTCGCTATTTGTGCTACCCCTCCATTTGACCTCGTACATGTGTGGTTAAGCATGTTATACACGCACACAGGCACAACACACATGCAAGTATGCCTTCGCATCGCCTCTTGAACTGCTGTTATACAGCCACATCACTCACCACTGACAGCACTCTTTATTCAGAATAACTTTGTGAACTCTTTCACAGAGACGTCCCTTTTTTGGGGCCTTAAAACTTTGTCCGGTGGGTTTTTCTATATTGCCAAAAATTTAATGGATTTGGCTTTGATTTCATTTTCTGTGCATTTTTGCATTAAACTTTGCGTTTCGCCTTCTCAAACGTGACTACAGTCTGCCTGACATCATTAGAAGAAAAATGCACACGCATTTCACGAGACGAATCTGTCCGTTTTTATAATACATCCATGGATCTGTAGGGCGTTAAACTAAAAGCGAATTGAAACATTTCAGTGTTCTCATCTCGGTTGTCAGGTAACCTAAATGTCTAATGAAGGTGCACACAATGATTAGAGCTAAAGGAGAGGGTCAGGTAAATAGGATATATACTATTGTTATTATACACACTACACTTGTTACAGCCTTGTTATAAAAGGCTTTCCCTGATTCCAAGACAGCGCAAAAATCCAAGCGCTCTACTAAGACACAAGCTATAATGATAGACATCATCCCTATAAAAGCAAATGGTATTTTGTCTTGTTGAAGGTGGAGTCAGTCAGTCTGGATTTAGATCATTGATTTGAACTCCATCAAAACAAAAACACCCCTCCCTTTAATGCCTTAGGGTGTTCCCTCAGAAGCGCTGCCCCACACTTTGAAATGCATCGCCAAGGCAACAGGTATACATGTTGAAAGATGCTGACAAAACACACCACTGCTATCCCTCACCAAAACATATGCAGCTGTGAAACATTGCTATCTGGTGTGACTGTGCTGATTATCATATAATATCTACATAAGTCTTCCAATAGCAGCCCACACTGTCTCTCACACACACACACACACACACACACACACACAGTCCATATCTCCAGTCAAATATGTGTGTGGTGTTTCTACACAACCCTGGCTCTGTGAATGGGAACACAAAGTGTGTCCAATTTTAAGGGCGGGGCTTCAGAGAGAGCACTCTATGGCGAGAGGTGTTTTGATCGAGTTCAAATACGAACAAGCTTTCTCCAGCATCGTTTCATATTCTACATTTAGATGTACAGCAAGTTACTCTGGAAACGCTTGCTGATATTCTGGAGAGGTGTTGAAAAACATTTCTCTCTTCAGTGCCACAGGGTACTTCATCAGAAGCTAACTCACACTGGAAATGCATTGCGAAGGCTAGGAGATTGTTGTGTGTATTGTTCCTATTTATGGAGCCATGGCTGTGTAGAAGTATCATAATATCTTTTAAGCATGCACACGGCACAATAAGATAGCGGACAGCGATGAGATATTTGGTGAATTTGTATGTTACAATAATATAATATACCTAATACCTATTAAGTGTGTAATTTCAAATTCAGCCTTCAGCATCAACTGCATGCCACCACACCACCATGTAATCACCCGTTGCTTTATTTAATTATCTTAATCCAAGACGGCAGTTTTTCATCCAGCTGGTAGCTCGCTGCAGCAGCGTGGCGAGCGTTTATCGTTACCCTGGGCAGGCTAAGGAGAAGGACAGAGCACCGCTCACACTAATTCCTATATTCCTCCGGGGCTTGGCGTGATGTATGAGGGGGGCCGAGATGGGGGGTGCAGGTCGATTGGCCAACGCTGTTGCCATCACACATTAATGAGATCTCAGGAGGGGGGAGGAAGCAAGTGGCTTCTCACAATCTCTCTTCGCTGGGCACTAATTGGCAACAATAAGATGGGGAAGAAATAGTAGTAATGTTGCGATGATTAATGTACCGTAACGTAATATGCAAGTCCCACTTAATATTTTCTCAACAACGTCATAGTTGAAGTTGATATAACTTCATAGTCAACAACTGATGAGTACAATGACCATCAGATCAGCAATGAGTTTATACATACAGCAGCTATTGTTGTTTGCTGGGAAAGCCAGTTGCTAAGGCCAACAGATCATTGCAATATTATGTTATATTAATATTACAACATTTCATTAACAATACTATGGCTATGAGGCTGAAGATTGTGGAGGTGGTGTGTTGTGTTGTAGTACAGTATGTGTGTTGTAGTGTGTATGATCTGGAGACAACCCAGAAGCTGATATTTGCAGACTTCATTGATCTCCCCTCAGACCTGGTTCACCTGCTTCTGTTATAGAGGGATGTTTCCACATGAAATCTGGGCTTTTAAAGCCCTTTGAGACTGTAACATGATTAAGGTCTATATACAAACAACTGATTTAAATAGAAAGGGAATGAAATATTGCTATCACAAACATCTGGCCTTTATTACTGGGCCTTTATTTTATCACATCTTCTCATCATATTTTAATGGCAGTGGAGGTTGGTTGTTAAGTGTGAAATTTAAAAATTCAGTTATTGTTGTTCATAATCCATACAACCCTACTATAATCCATACAACCCTACTATAATCTAGACAACCCTACTATAATCCAGAGAACCCTGCTATAATCCAGACAACCCTACTATAATCTAGCCAACCTACTATAATCCAGACAACTCTACTATAATCTAGACAACCTACTATAATCCAGACAACCCTACTATAATCTAGACACCCTACTATAATACAGACAACCCTACTATAATCTAGACAACCTACTATAATACAGACAACCCTACTATAATCTAGACAACCTACTATAATACAGACAACCTACTATAATACAGACAACCCTACTATAATCTAGACAACCTACTATAATACAGACAACCCTACTATAATCCAGACAACCCTACCATAATACAGACAACCCTACCATAATACAGACAACCCTACTATTCCTGTAGAAGACACCACATCCCCCTCCTCTCCAAGCCAGTGGGGTCTTGTTTGTTCCAAGGCAGGTGCTCCACGTCAGCTAGCCTCGTGAGACCATCCTGATCTTGTGAGATTTCAGATTCACTTCACCACGAGAATCAGTTTGGAGAGCTTGGACATCGAGCTGATTCAGGCCGGTAAACCTTGTGTGTTGACAATCAGTGTGGTAGTTTAACTACGGGCGCGGTTTAAGTGTGACGCAGGCAACTTGCAATGCATCAGTTTTATTAGACTTTATAAGATCAAAGGCTTTTCTCAATGGAAAATATGTTTTCACTCTTCTCCCGACTTTTCTACTGCAAGAGTGGATAACAACAGACTCGCTGCTTCACAGGTTCGTCCAATCACATGCCACATCTTTTTTTGAAAAGTGCCTGCCCTCTTGAAGCCGTTTCAATGGCCGGCTCCCCAGAAGGATGTGAAGAGACACATATCTGGTCTTGGTTACATGTGAGCCCCAGAGCAGGGCGGAAGAGACCCAGCAGGCTCCCCCACCACGTGTCTCCCGCAGTGCCCATGTTAGCGTGACACTGGCGCCTGGTGGGGATGGAGGTCCCAGGTCTGTTCCCCGAAAGGGAGGTGGGTGGAACTGGCCTGTGAGCAGGGAGCTCATTAGGAGGAGCTCCCTGCTCACAGCAGGAGCTGTACGACAGCCAAAGACCAGACCAACAGAGACTGTCCCAGTACAGCACTCATGCTGGGGGAAGGGGGGTGGGGGTTGGGGGGTGTCTGCTGGCCTGTGTGCCGCATGTGGGTGATGGAACACGTGCACACACACACTGTACACACACTAGAGTTAATTTAAAGTCTATAATGTCCATCCAAGAGAATGTTCTCCGATCGCCTCGAACAAGTGGCAGAGGAGAAACAGCTCGGACACCCGAGGGCCTGGCCTAACCTAGGCTACTAGTGTGATTTGTGTCTTATATATTAAAATATTAGACAGTTGATGATTTATATATTTCTTGATTTTAATGATGTTTAAGATCAGTGGTGATACATCCATGGTGCAAGTTACATCAATTTACATTACATTATGTACATGAATTTACCGTAGGCTATGCTTGGCAAGCCTACTTGCCAAGTACTTTATATTTTATAGGCGCTGAAGAAGGTTGTGTCTTCTTTCTTTGTATTGCAAAGAGCCCCAAGTTGGGGCTTTGCTGAGCGTGTGTGTGTGTGTGTGTGGGGGGGGGGAGTTTACCTCTGCAGGTGGTCCCGTTGCCCACGTAGCCTGGCTTGCAGGTGCACAGGTGACCCCTGATGGTGTTGGTGCAGATGGCGTTGTCATCACAGGAGCTCTGGCCACCGGGGCAGTCATTGTGCTCTGTGGAGGACACGCACGCGCACACACACAGTGAAACAGGGCCCGGTTGTCCCCTCCACACATTAATTCTTTGGCTTTAGAATCAGCCAGCCTGACCCCCCCTCTGACCCTCTGACCCCTCTATGACCCTCTGACCCCCTACTGACGCCCCTATGATCTTTCCAAGTCCTTGAGAAGAAGTGCTTTGTACATATTTATGCTCCTGGCATGTTCCACTGTTCTCACAATTGCGCAGATTTGATACTTAAAGATGGCGTACTCACAAAACTCGAAAAGTGCGTACGCACAAAAATATTCATATGTATGAAACCATGCGTACGCCAGGTCCTGCGCATCTTCCCTTCATACATCCCAATAAACGTGTATTTTAGCGTACATGCACGAGCCGTTGGCCCCGCCTTACCCCCTCCCATAAATTACTATGCAAATGATAATAAATGCAAAAAAGAAAAGAAAAAGAAAATTCACTGACTGAGATCGACGTTTTGATCACAGAGGTGGAGGCCAGGATACATTTTATATTTGGAAGTTTGCCCTCCGGTATCGGCAATAAAAGAAAGTCAACGGAGTGGCAAATGACTACAGCCGTCAGTGCATCGGGTTCTGAGAACCGCACCACGTCAGAAACTATAAAGAAATAGTCGGATATCAAAGTCGATAAAGGGAAGAGTTGAAAGAGTGGCAGCTAAGGAAGAAAGGATGGCTGTAGTCATAGAAAGACATTGTCAATAATATGTCAATACTATGAAGAAGATAAAAACTATATAACAGAATGAAGAATATAACCAGCAATGTTGATACATGAGGCCCCAGGTCCTCTTCCAGAGGAGAGGACCTGGAACCACATGAAACCTCTGTGTGTGTGTGTGTGTGCGTTGTGTGTCTGCTGTGTGTGTTGTGTGTGTGTGGTGTGTGTGTGTGTGTGTGTGTGTGTGTGTATTGTGTGTGTGTTGTGTGTGTTGTGTGTGTGTGTGTGTGTCTGCTGTGTGTGTGTTGTGTGTGTTGTGCGTCTGCTGTGTGTTGTGTGTGTGTTGTGTGTGTTGTGTGTGTGTGTGTGTGTGTCTGCTGTGTGTGTGTGTGTGTGTGTGTGTGTGTGTGTGTGTTGTGTGTGTGTTGTGTGTGTGTGTGTCTGCTGTGCTCTGTGCCTCTCAGGTGACCCCTGTGTGACCTGAGGTATGTTATTTAGGGAGAAAATATATGTAGAGAGCAGAATGAACACTGCTTTCATATGAATTCATATCAAAGCAGTGCCTTGTACATTCTGCTCTGCATATTCATTTTATGGATGCATTAATGTTTCATAATCAGACGTATGCATATGAATGTTCTTAAACACTGAAAAGTTCTCTTTGCAG
This sequence comes from Amblyopsis hoosieri, assembly GCA_027564755.1. Taxonomy (NCBI): domain Eukaryota; kingdom Metazoa; phylum Chordata; class Actinopteri; order Percopsiformes; family Amblyopsidae; genus Amblyopsis; species Amblyopsis hoosieri. Next base: position 7,409 of record JAODUE010003901.1, read on the forward strand.
AGGAACCACTACGGCTGCAATGTATCCCCTGCACATGTATAAGGTCAGCAATGAATATTGTGCAGTTTGTTCTGTGACGTCCCTGTGAGGCTGAAGGAACTTAATTAGCCTTAATTGGCATCACCACTCATTTCTGTCTTCTCCCACCTGGCAGCACGCATGCCATTGGTTTGCTTTGTTTCTTAGTTTAGTTATCATGCAACACGCACCACATATATTCAGTACACACACCTACAGACATTCACGCCTCACTGTATGTCATTCTGTTAGTTAGTTTGGAGATTTGTGTTGTGTTAAGATACAGCCCTTGAGCCAGGCCCTAACAGTTCTGCCATTCCTTTGGAATCCCTGAAGCCACTGTCCTCCACAGTGGCTTCACAAGTGCAGTCCAGATACCTTCCCCTCTGAATGGATCTCCCCAGCATCATACTGCCGCTCAGCCAATGGGAACTGAGGCCAGAGCTTCAGCGTACGGGGCAAACAGTAGGCTTTGCTCTCCAGCAGGTTGCTAAGCACCCTGACCTGACTAGGGCTTTGATGCTAGGCTACGTCTGCTGAAGGCCTTGGAGAGGAGAGGGAAGAGCAGGCAGGCTTAATGCATCACCGCTGAGCTCAAACAAAGTGTAGCACTGCAGTGTCATAAATGATTCAGGCGTGCTGCAGTGGTTATTCTACTGATGTCCGCATGTAGCACATGGACCTTCACATCAGGAGAAGCACTCTGCTCCAATTACTCCAATAAGGAGTAAAGATGGAAGAAGATGGAAGCTACAGTAACATGTTTCACATAACGGCTACACTATGCTGTCAGTAGTCTCAGCCTCGTCCGTTCATTAGCACTACTCAGAGTGTCTTATGTGACATGTGCACGTCACATAAGACACACAACGTCTGATGCACATAACCTCGTAGGCTCCAAAAGTTGGGGTGGAGCTTGCATCAGAGATCACCGGTTGGACAAATACATAATGCAACACATAGGGTTTAAAAGTGAGAACAAAGATCTGTTAATTTTAGTTTCTTCTAACTAATAACACTGCAGTCATTCCTCTTTATTTGAATGAAAGGATCGAAGTGCAAACTCAATATCCTTAGTAGGACTGCAATTAATAATGTCCTTGATTAAGCTACAGTTCCTCCAAATGGTATGCGAACAGCCAGGCTAATTCCTTTGTTTTTGCTATATACCTAGGACAATAGTTTCAGATGAAAATGAACAATATATCTGTATTTCAGCTTTCATCTCCTGGCATTTTCATCTAGACATGTTAAACAACTTAGGGCATAGCAGCTGTCTTGAGACATCAAGTGAACAAAGATGATAGCTTGTGATGAAGGATGAATCCAACAGTGGTAAAGAAAGAAAGATATGCCTGGAGACAGGCTTCTAGGACAGATATGGAGGTGGATGGAGAGAGAAGGTATGAAATAAGAGAGGACAAAATGGAGTAAGAGAAATATAAATAGAGAGGGAATGGACTACTGTAGAGTATGTAAGAAACTACTCAACAAAACAGTGGTATTAATGTCTATATTTCTGTGGTGTGTTGCATGTCTAAAGTATAGTAAAGTTTTATTCACCCCTCCATAAAGAGTCACACCTCTGCCAGGGGTTCGTGTAAGAACACCCCCTAACAGCTCATGTCATCATCATGTCATTGGAAAACTTTGAAGGAATTGAAGGTTATCCATCCCTTATGGAATCTCCTTGACTAGAGGGTGAGTAGACATGATCGGCCGGATGTGAGCAGCCAACCCTGTCTGTGTGCAGCCTGTCTGTGTGCAGCCTGTCTGTGAGCAGCCTGTCTGTGAGCAGCCTGTCGGTGTGAAGCCTGTCGGTGTGAAGCCTGTCGGTGTGAAGCCTTTCTGTTGAGCGATAGACATGTTGCATAGTGTGCTGGGTAATGTAATGATCCTCCACCACAGCCTGAGAGAACACATAGTATGGTCTGTCCACACACGCATGCACGCACACACACACGGGGCAGGTCAAGATCTCACCGGACACACACACACACACACACGGGGCAGGTCAAGGTCTCACCGGACACACACACACACACACACACACACAGGGCAGGTCAAGGTCTCACCGGACACACACACACACAGGGCAGGTCAAGGTCTCACCGGACACACACACATACACAGGGCAGGTCAAGGGATCACAGGACCTACACACACACACAGGCCAGGTCAAGGTCTCACCGGACACACACACACACAGGGCAGGTCAAGGGATCACAGGACCTATTGGCCAGTCAGTATTATGGACGGGAGGGAAAGATGTATAGACACAGAACATCTCTCCCTCCCGTTTGGGGCCTGTGTCCACCAAACACATATTTTTAGCGCAGACAGCATCTATTTCCAATACAAACCCTATGGAGAGATACAGTAAACTCTTTTGGAACAGGGCTAATAGGGCCCTTATCCTGCTTCTGAGATGGCAACTGGTTAACTGCAGTTTCCATAAACTGGATTGACTGCTTCCAAACTTGTAGTAATTAATCTCATTCATATTGTATTATAAGAAACAGTAGGCATTGTTCAGTATTTCCTCCTCCAGAAGACATAAACATTAAAAAGATTACCATCGTATATCCTATTGCATATTTTAAGTGGCTTATTAAGAATGCCATACGATCATAACCAAACAAAGCTATTTACAGTAAACAATATATTTATATTGTATATTAATATATATGTATTTATCTATCTGCAATGCATTCCTCAGTAGTCAGGTCAAAGTTCACCACGTTCTGTCACTGACAGAGAACTTCCCTATAGATGGTGAATATCTGATAATCTGCCCATACTGCCCATGTGGAAGGCCAAACAGCAGACTAACATATTCACATTTAATAAGATATAAGACATCATTACAGCTTAGATTCAGCAGGCTGAAATAGATATGTCCTTTCTGTGCTCGCTGTTTGGGTGCCACGATGTCTTGTCTGTGAACAGTATTTACAGGGGACACTGTAGAGGTGGGCACCCTTAGCAGATTCAAGCCCGTATGTCATAGTGCTTTGGAATGCATATCTTTATCCTTATAATGACGTCCTGTTCGTGCATGTTTCCCCTTGACAATCTTGGTATAATTATGAGATTTGATTTATATTAACATTTCTATCTATTGCTATAGTATCTATTGGATGCTCTTCAAATGTCTCAGTTTATTTTGATTTACCCTCATTTTCAGCCCTCAAATCTCTCCACTCATGTTCCATCCTGTCCATGTACCATTTGCATATTAATAATGTATGCGTATAATGATTTATGTTAACTATTTCTCCCTGGGAATGAGTCCTTACCCCAAGTGAAGGAGTTTGAGTACCTCAGGGTCTTGGAGCGAGAGATTGGTCGGAGAATCGGAGCAGCAGGAGCGGTATTGCAATCGCTTTACCGCACCATTGTGACGAAAAGAGAGCTGAGCTGGAAGGCAAAGCTCTCGATCTACCGGGCAATTTTTGTTCCTACCCTCACCTATGGTCA
>JAODUE010003902.1:0-10906 GCA_027564755.1 Amblyopsis hoosieri
CGGGGGACATGGGATTGGTATAGACCTACATGGGAGAGCTCACTATTAGTTACCTATTAACTAAGTGGGTGACCCTCCTTTCAGGCCGGGGGACATGGGATTGGTATAGACCTACATGGGAGAGCTCACTATTAGTTACCTATTAACTAAGTGGGTGACCCTCCTTTCAGGCCGGGGGACATGGGATTGTAATAGACCTATTAGTTACCTATCTGTTACCTATTATTTACTTATTGCTGCTGGTCAAGGTTAGATGAGGATAGTGTGGTCTCCCTGCTAGTAATGGTTATAGTGTGTTTTGTAATAAATCAATATCCTTTTTTGGGGAAAATACTTTCATTATAAATGTATAATAATTTCGTGAGTAGATTAGACAGTGTGATCTTCTCTGTTACTAGATGTCTCCCTAGCGCATCTCAGACCAACACGAAGAGCTGGTTTATAGTCCGCGCAAGCTACGCTGACGTGAGCGCAGACCGAAGTGCTAAGTGCGTATTTTCAGCGGGTCATTTGGTGCGCTGAGCCTTTTCAGATGAAATGGCAGAAAAATAAAGACAACACTTTTGGCTACCTAAATACGCATCGCACCCTCCTTGCATAGCTCGATGCGTTCGCGCCCGCGTAGCTTGCGTGGACTGAACCAGCCCTGATTCTTTGTGGGTCACTCCCCTATATCTTGACATGGAAATAGCTGTTTGCTGCTACATTAAAATATTGTGTACATGGGACATTTTTAAATTAGGTAACGTTAGTGGCTGGTGCCTGAGTATAGCTAGCATACATGGAAAACATTGTCTCTAAGAGCAGCTGTGTCTTTCTTCCAACAGGATGTGTGAGTCTAGATGGTGGCACTTTAGAACAGGTAAGATCACACCTGACTGTCGTCCACACACACACACACTCACAGGAAACCTAATCTATCTCTCTCCCTCCTTTCCCGTGCAGCTGAGGCAGTTCTTCGTCAACACCAGGAGCCGCACGTTTATGATCACAAACCTGCCCGACCCCGCCATGCATTGCTACTCTGACTACTCTGAGTCCTCCCTGCTGAAGCTCCTGGAGCCCTGGGGCTCCTCCAGGAATGACAGCAACCTCTACGTGCTGCCGCAGCAACGCATGGTAGCCGCCAGCAGAGGGCGCTCTGGCCTCACCCTTTTGTTTAGTTTTGATTCTATTTTCTATTTGTATGTTGAAGGTGGAGGCAACTAACCTAACATGCCAGATGTCCTGTTAAGTAACACAGCCATTTGGGGAAGAAACGTACCACAGAAGAGCAAGGAACCATATATGATTACTTTGTTGACCTTAATTTGCACCTAACAATGTTACATTTTGAAAATAATGTCTCGTAATATCCTCCTCCAATAACACTATAGGGTTGACATTATTAATTATTTTTAATATAAGTGAGTGAGTGCCCTATAAAGGGTTAACTAACACAGCCACCTGGGAAGCCGTCCATAAAAACTGTTTGGGGGGGGGGGAAAAGGGGCAGGCACAAGAATACGTGGCAGGTGATTGGTCAGACCCAGAGCCATGGAAATAACACGCTAACGGAAGTTCGACATTTTCAACGGTCACATGGTTCATGGAGAGGCAAAACCTATGGCACAATAGTTCCCGGAAGTCCTTGGTGGGGATTTTGAATATATTTATACGGATGGATAACTACATTTTTTTATGGTACGTTTAGTATTTAGGCTAACTTCCGGGAACTATATTGAGGCTCCACGACTCACCATTGCTGTGGAAAAAACAGTCCATTGGAGTCCAACGGAGATGGCGTAACTCTGTTATTTCCAGGGCTCTGGTCAGAGCGATTTCACGCCACCCGGACTTACTTTGTGAATATCTCCTCATTGGTCCACTCTCTGTGCTGCGTGCTGGAAACTCATCGGGTGCTTCTGCACAGCCAATGAGGAGAAGTACATGAGACCTGCAGATGCCATGTTGCCACGTCCTCGCAGTGCAAACGTCCACCACCAGAGGGCACAGAGAGCAACACGTGTGTGTGTGTGTGTGTGTGTGTGTGTGTGTGTGTGTGTGTGTGCGCGTGTGTGTGTGTGCGTGTGTGTGTGTGTGCGTGTGTGTGCGTGCGCAGGCATTCTTCAGTGTGTCCCAGTCATGGAAGCGCCTCCCTGAGCTATGGGTGCGGTTTAGGAGGAACCCCCCAGAGATGTTTGGCTCCCCTCTGCTCTTCCATGTGCTCAAGGAGAAGATCAACATGCAGCCGGTACGCACACACACACACACTCCTGTGTAGGACCACCCTGTTCTGCTCTAGCTGCGTTTTGTGACATTATGTGGCTCCCTGACTCTAGTTTCCACCTCAGATTATTATGAATCGAATATTCCGATTTGCGTACACACAGGCGTAGATGCACTAAAACTCTGTTCGCTACTTTTATCGGGACCTCTCTGAAACGTAAACAGGCCATTTTAGTGGCCTAAACATGGCGAGGACTTAAATGTCCTCACTTTGCAAAATGGTCCTCGCCCCAAAGATACATTTACCCTTGCGTTCCGTAGCGTTCTAGCAATAAATTAAAACCGGTATACCGCTCAGGCCTATAGCTTGTCTTCACATCACATAGTTGTACAAACTCACACACACACACACACACACACACGCAGATTCTGCCTCTTTCTCTCGCTCTGTCAAACACACTCGCTTGAGCCATTTTCGGACGTCGTTCCTGGCAAATGACATGCGTGCAGGTGCAGCTAGCAGTAGTTTTGTTATTTCATTCATTCCGGCATTTCATCCCCATCCAGGTACGTTTACTTCTGGAGACTGTGGTAATACTGGCGTAGTTACGATAGCCTGGACAGTCCAGCAGATGTAAACAAATCCGTACGAATAGTATTCAAGCGTTTTAACCAAGCACAATGAAAACAACAAATAATATCCAGCACATCTATTAATTTCAGCGATATTGTTCATGGGGAAACAGACTGTTGTTGGTGATGGTATTTGTTAATTGTCTGGCAAAACCAGTAAAACCACTTGACTCACAATGAGTGTGAAGTTGTAGGCTAATGTTCAAGGCATATACAATATGTATTTGTAACCATTCAATACGGTCTTGTGATTGGTTAGCCCACTCCACGTGAACGCTCCTTGCATTGTCCGAATGAAGTGCTTGTAACCTGCACTGGTTCTGCTTCATGCTACTTGGTCGCGATGTGGGAAATTGGAGGAGCTGATAAACAGGTCTATCCAACCCCTGTTCTGTTCACACATGACCCCGTGCAGGAACGGTCCCTGTAAAGTGCAGGGTTGTACAGCATGTGTGAAAAGGGCTTAACACACACACACACACACACACACACACACACACACTAGTCACGCACATTTACTCGCTTTCTCTCTCTACATGCTGTTTCACCTGTGTGTATATGTGTTTCAGCTCAACTTCTATCGATCCTTATTGACCATGAGCAATATGGTAAGACACACACACAGTGGACTGTGGATATTTTTTATAAAACACCTTACGACACATCTATTTGAACAAGCTAGGACTGTCATTATTGCTTCCTGTACTTTATTTGCATTATAATGGTACCATGTAGTCCAGTATCATCATCGTTTCTTTTTTAATTACCTTTTTCTATGTAGTGTTTCATTAAGTACTGCAACCTTTCTATGCTTTACTGCCATTTTTCTATGTTTCTATGCTGTTGACAATGCATAATACTGTGAAGCACTTTGTGACTGCTGTCTGTGAAAGGTGCTAATACATTTGACTTACTTGAATGTAACTGAGTGAGTGGTGGTGTATTGATGGTAGATGGTAGAGACCAGCTGCAGACCTTCCCAGCTGTTATCATTCACAGTGTGCATGTGCACTAGAGCGTAGCTGCGTAGCGTAGCGGGGAAACGCTCCTCAACACGCTTAAGCGCCGCCTCAGCTCCACATGCCGTGTGCGACAGGCTTAAGCGTCCTGGTTTAAACACGTGTGTGTGTGTGTGTGTGTGTGTGTGTGTGTGTCCAGCCTGTGGACAGCAGCACGCTCCACGACCGCCTGGTGTTGGTGAACAACGTGGACTGTGAGCTGGAGGCGATGATGAGAACCCAGCTGCTCCAGGTGGAGGGGCTCAAAGCCTACCTGCCCCTCATGAGCAAGGTACAAACACACACACACTGCCTGTTCTCAATATTATTTAGGGCTGATACAAACTGGATCCTTCTGAAAGAGATTCTCAGCCTGTGTGTGTGTATGTGTGTATGTGTGTGTGTGTGTGTGCGCGTGTGTGCAGGTCTACATAGAGATGGAGAGTGCAGAAGCTGCAGACAAGCTGGGCTGCTGGTTCATGTCCCTGCCTGCCATCCCCAAGATTGACATCAAACGCCGCTGGTCCAAGTTGATCTTCAGTAGGACTCAGGCACACACACACACACAAATTAAGCTAACTTACAGTAGAACACACACTCACTAGGGTCTATGTACCAGACGTTAGCTTACAGGGGTCTGTGTATCAGACGTTATCTTACAGGGGTCTATGCATCAGACGTTAGCTTACAGAGGTCTATGCATCAGACGTTAGCTTACAGGGGTCTATGCATCAGACGTTAGCTTACAGGGGTCTATGTTACCTTATGTGGGTCTCCCATTCACACACACACACACACACTAGGCTAACTACAGTGGGGGACACACACACGCACACGTGAGACAGCTGTAGAGATGTGAGACAGCAGAGAGGGTGTGATACCGGTGTCGTCCACCAGGGGACGTAACGAAGTCCAGCATGGCGGACCCCCCCGCCCTGGGGCCTATCGCCCCCATTGACGGACCCGTGGGCTCAGAGCCCCCCTATTGGCTGCCGCTCAGGAGCCCCCCTTTCCTCTACATCACCCTGACCCCGCAGTACAACATCCCAGGTACGCTCTGTGTGTGTGTGTGTGTGTGTGTGTGTGTGTGTGTGTGTGTGTGTGTGTGTGACCCATTGTAGGTTAGTCTAGCCTAGTGTGTCTCTAAGTGTGTGTGTGTGTGTGTGCACTATTTGCTCATGTGTGTGTTCTCTCTTCCAGAGTACCAGACCATTGTCCAACTAGAAGACATCAGGGTCAGTGTGTGTGTGTGTGTGTGTGTGTGTGTGTGTGTGTGTCTGCTAAGTGCAGAGTGTGTGTGTGTGTGTGTGTGTCTAAGTGCACAGTGTGTATCTGCCTCACGTCTGCCCCCCTCCCCCCCACACACAGGAGTTGAACAGCCGGGGTCCCCCCTTCCGGAACGTAGTCATGGTGACGGGCCTGCCCCAGGGGGGCTACAGGCAGCAGGACGTGGCCCGGCTGGCCTGGCCCTTCCTGGACCACCAGGACTTTGTGGCCTCCTGCTACCGCGGCGTGCTGGTGCTGCCCCTGGAGAGGAGGGTGGGTGGCCCCCTGCGCTGTCGCCACGGAGACCGCCCTCACACACACACACACACACACACACACACACACACGTTCCGTTATTCATTAAGGCCCTGATATACTTGCTGTTGTGCAGCGTGTACGCGTAGACAAGCGGCTGCGTCGTGAAAGGAATTGTTCACATGCTTTCCTGCGTACCTTGTGTGAGCTTGGAGGATTTAAAATATATCCAGCAGGGGGCAGATCATGGCCGAATCTTCCCTGGCTGAAACGGAATGTTTTCCTGGACTACCTTCGATTTTCCACAACGATAACCAACAGGTCAAAATGTGGAGCGGCATGGAGACAACATATAGATGATAGTCTCTTTGTGTGTGTGTGTGCGCGTCTGTGTGTGTGTGCGCGTCTGTGTGTGTGTGCGCGTCTGCGTGTGTGTGTGTGTGTGTGCGTGCGTGCGCGTCTCTGTGTGCGTGTGTGCGTCTCTGTGTGTGTGTGTGTCTGCATCTGTGTGTGTGTGTGTGTACAAGGAGTGCAGGGGACAACTATGGAGAATGCTAGTGGAGAAAAAGCTCCCAAAGTGATCCCTTTGCACTGTGGGGTTATTATGTGTATATAACTGTGGCGGGCCGTCATGGGATTGTCAATGTGTGGAAAACACCTAGTATAGTATCGCAATGTTCCCCGTGGCAACACAGTATCGGTACACAGCCGCCAGATCGTTCACAAACGTGATAAATTGTGTTTAGACTTTCAATAATCGTAAGAATTGAATTGTGTCGCGTACACACATTATCATGCTAATATATTTTTGCGTCAGTGGCATAAAATGCTCTTACACTGACGACGTATCGCCCAACATATAGCTTTACGTCATGTACATGGTTGCTATGGTTACTACATCTAACCCCACCCCCACCACCAGGCCTTCGTGTTCATCAACGACTGGGTCAAGTGCTGTGAGTTCTTCCTGGCCCACCTGAGGAGCACGTTCTGCATCGGTGAGAGCAAACTCACGCTCCACTTGCTGTTGAAGCCCGTGCCCCAGCCAACCACAGAGGTACGTACACGCTCGCGCGCGCACGCATGCACACACACACACACACACACGTCCCAACAACAAGTCTTGCTAATGTACAAACTTCGAGTATGAATGTATCTATGCAGGATCTGCAGGCAGGCTAATATAAAATGAACGCAACAGCAGTCCGTTCAGGCAGATTTTAGTTTTGCACTAAATATTTTACTGGACCGGCTTGTCTGGACCGGTGCCAGCGTGATGAGTGTTTTTGACGTTATCGGTGGGTAGATGTTAGTCTTGAGTGAGTACAGTGGTACACGTTGGTGTGACAGAAGATGAGTCATGTGCACACGCACGCAAACAGTCCTGACTGCTAGCTTGGATCTTTAAACACGCAAGTTTTGTTTCATGTCTCATGTTTGTGCCCCCCCCAATCAATAATTTGAAGTTTGAATTATTTTCAATATTAAGTACCCTTGTTTATGATGATGATGATATAATCATCATCATCTTTATTTGCATAGCACTTTTCAAACAGAATTCCAGCTCAAAGTGCTTTACAGAGAGAGAATACATGTACAGTTGTACCACCCATGAATGACGAGGTCCCAACACGACCTCTTACAATAGCTGGGTTTACATGGACACTTTCTTGTCGTTCCGATTAAAGATTTCGCGTTACCTGTTTACATGGGATGTCACCTAAGCGGCTCTGGTGTTTACAACTTACCGGAATAGATGTTAATCATGTACACGTTATCTAGTTCATAATGTTTACGCGTCACGCTAGCAAAAGGCTAAAACCCGCTGGCTTCTAGTTGTATGTGTGTATATCGGAGAGTGAGGTTTTTTTGTCGACTGGTGGAGAGATTTACGGCTCCAGATGAAGCCACGTGCTAACTCCCGTGTACTTATGCGTGCAGAACAGCCTGCCGGCATCACACAAAACATAAGACTGGACATGCGCAGAAGGTCTCGACCAGCTAGTAATCAGGTTTAACAGTTTACATGGTAGAATTCTTCTTTAAATCGGGTTATGGAAGCTCGGGTACTACCGCTCTGCTTCAGAATGAAATTGGCCGGTTCTCTTCCGATCGTGGTGTTTATATATCGAGCATTTTCTTTTGGGTTGGGCTTTTAACCCGATTCCAATCATGGGGTTCATTTAAACGCAGCTATTTTTTGATGTGCTGTGCATATGTCTGTGTGTTGTTTGCAGATTGAGGTCTTCAGGACCCTGGCGGAGTGGAGCAACTATGTAAGTGTTGGCGCTTTGTGTCGCCATGGCAACCTTAAAGAGACAAATCTAAGGTCCCATGTTCAAAGTGGCTTATCAATCTGATTCAGGGCCTCTGTTCCCTGATTGGTTTGCCAGCGGGAGGAGGGGCTGGGTTATTGTACCGTTGAAATATCGTAATGTTCCTCTAGCTCTCAGATCACACCTACTGTAGCTTTAAGGGCACGGACAATCATTCTTGCTTTTAAATCCAAAATGAAAGAGTTTCATTTGAGTCAGGGTCTTTCAGATGTCAATGTTTTTTTATGATTGAGTATCCTGTTTTGTGATCATAATAATTGTTTATCTTTTTGTATTTTTTGTGCTGCTACCTGTCTTGGCCAGGACTCCCTTGAAAAATAGATTAATTTTTTTTAAATCTCAATGGGTACTTCCTGATTAAATAAAGGTTAAATAAATAAATGCATTGTGAATCAAAGCGTGGCACTAAGGCTTTGTGCTTCTTCTGGGGTGCAGGTACACTTTAATGCCTCTATAATTTAAATCTCGCGTGTGTGTGCACGTGCACAGACCGTGGCTGATCCGATGAACAACTTGAGGACCAGGCTGATGGTGGTTGAGCTGACGCGACACGCTGTGTGGACGTCACACTCTGGCCTGTTGGGGGCCATGGCCAAAGCCAAAAGTGACTTCTGCAATTGCCTGCCCCTGGCCAACAGGGTGAGGAACACCCCCCCCCCCACACACACACCCACACACACACACACACACACACACACACACACACACTGCTGTCGCCTTTATTACAATGAAAAGACTGGATAATATTTAATACCTTCCAAAAATGTAACGAATCAAATTTCAGTATCTCCAATAAAATAAAAAGTCCACCACTTCTCTCCGTCTCTCTGCTCCGTGTTGTCTCAACGTCTTTCTACGTCTGTTTAACTGTGATCCCCCCCCCCCCTTGTGTCTAGGTGGTGTTTGAGATGATCAGTAATGCAAATGCCACGGCAAGCTTGTTCAACAAGGACCGCCGGTCAAAGAGTTGCCAGCGCTTCTTCCCCCCCAAGTATGTATCCGTGAGAGACTGTGGAGGACATCTGAGGAGACTGAGGAGGCTCCTTACACATTTCATGTCGCGTGTTGTAAAATATGCTTTTACACTTGCAGCATTTCGTAACAGATCTTCAAGTTGAGCCTTTTTTTTCAAATGTATTTTAATATATGCTAGCTGGATATATGCGCTAGCCTATAACTAGCTCCAAGCTGGTTTTACGCTAGCTTTTAACTAGGGATGCTCCTAATGATTCATTTCCCTGATTTTCATGTCAGGCAATACATTCATATCATACACCATCTGATAGAGTGCACTCGCGTTGGTCTAGCCATAGTCTCTGCTTTAAAATAACAGCAAAACATTTAATAAAAGATCGCTGACACGAATTCCGTGATTATCTGATCAGTACATTTGTATTTATTATGACTTTTATTTCAGTGACTATTATGGGTTTTTCTTTCTTTGACAAAGGGGTACCAACAATTGTGTCCACATCTGTACATGTTTTGATTCCTCCATGTCTTCACTAACCAAACTCTTCTAATGCTCAATAAATATACAAACTGAATTGAACTATTGTACGCGTCCAAGCCGGTTCTCCGGGTGGAGAGGTGGTGTATGATGCGGGCGGGGGGGGGGCATAGATGGAACGCATGGAATGTCTTGACTGAGTCTGACGGGCTCTTTCTGTTTTCCTCCTCCTGCAGCATTCAGAAACTGTACGGGAGGTTCATGACGTGAGTAGCACCTCGAACAGCTGTTCTTTCTCAAGCAGTTAAAGGCTTCTGCAGCCAGGTAGCCCTCCTGTAGCGGACGCATGTTTAGTCATTGTCTGTCTGTCTGTGTCTGTGTGTCTGTGTGCGTAGTGCGCCTCTGCTGGACAAGCAGCTGGAGCTGTGCGCCCTCCTGTGGAGGAAGTATGAAGACGCCGTCCAGCCAGATGATGGCGCCGGTGGTGCGGCCACGCCCTCGCCGGCCCTGGCCAACAGACGGGGCGACGTCGCCAAGGTGTTCACGTTCCTCAACGCCATGGTCGATGAGCGCTCCCACATGAGAGATGTAATGACAGTAACCACAGCAACCGGGCACATGCAACCGTACCCCCCTTTTCCGCCACACTCCCAAGTAGGGATGTGCTCGATTAGTCGGTTAAACGTTTAAATGTTGCCATCCTCGCTAGTCGGCACCAGAAATACTAGCCGGTTAAACATATTTTTGTTTTTTTGTTGTTGTTGTAGTAGTATGTACTTCATCTTGTTCACTGGGTCAGTCAGTCTATCTCTGTCTGTACTCGAAACGCTGTTGACGCTGCAAGTTGGGAGCGCGTTGGATTCAACGCTTTCAGAGTGGCGAGACTGCAGGGACAGACATGACTCACAGCAGAGAAAATAAACAGATAGACACTAACCCCGCTCCCACAACTTGATAGAATACATACTCACCTCTTCCTTGTTGGACACAGCAGGTACCAGTACGGGAGCTACTAGCTAATCAAACAAATGTGTGGAATTTCAATGGAGTTCAGCGTTTGTTTACCGAACAATTAGCCTGAAAAGATTGTTCCTTGTTGGCTCATCTTTGGATGTATTGTAACAACAAGACATGCTTTTTTAAAATCAGACAACAGAGATGCAGCAGTATTTCGAAACAATTCTGGAGTCTTGCAAAATCTAAAGTGAGAATTACGTAACACACTAAATCTGGTGCTCGTGAGTAACTATCGGTAGTTCACAGTTGGCACTCTCCTTTTGTCATATTCCAAAAGGGATCTCATATAATCTAATAAAAATGATTGTGTATATAGGCTACAAGGAAAGCCTAGCGGTAGTGATCCCCACTCGGACATAGCAGCTGATGAGAGTGCAGGTGTACCGTAGGGAGAGACCGACATGCACATATTTCATTAGCCTAATACACTGTTCTGAGTGTTTTCTTACTTTTAGACTAGTCGACTAGTCTAAATTAAAAATGCCGTTCAAACGACTGGGACATTAGTCAGGAACATACCGACTCCCAACTGACTGATTTGTTGTCATGGTTTTCAGCTGAGCGAGGAGCAGGTGGAGTCCACCTCCAAGAGGAGCCGGGGAGACGAGGAGCAGGTACGGGCCATGCGCTCTGTTGTTGTGCTGCGATGACCCATAGGGGAGCTGTTGCCGCGGGGGGGGGGGGGGGGGGGGGGGGGGGGGGGGGGGGGGGGGGGGGGGGGGGGGGGGGGGGGGGGGGGGGGG
>JAODUE010003903.1:0-10905 GCA_027564755.1 Amblyopsis hoosieri
CTACTACTCGCTCGCTTACTCATAGAACGTACTAGACTAACGGTTGGGCAGTAGGTACTTCACCAAAGGTAGTCTATGCTGATATTCGGATGCAGCCCTGTGGTCATGAAAAGCAACGTATCGACCGGACGATCGCACCCCAGCTGGTGGCGCCCACCCCTCAGAAACCTGAGCAGGCCAAGAGTACTACAGACTATGCAGACATCTGCCACGGGCTTACCCCCTTCAGCCTTTAGAGCCTTGTCCAACGCCTCCCCCATTCATGTTCCATGGTGGTGGGACCAGTGTATCCATCAGTGCTGTTTCTGTTTGCTTAGTACAGTGTATCAACGCATATTGCTCTCTCTCTCTCTCTCTCTCTCTCTCTCTCTCTCTCTCCCAGTTCTTATCTCTGCTCCACTTTTCATCTGTTTTTCCCAGATTCCTTCCTGACACAACTCAACACACAAACACACACACACACACACAAACACACAACTACACACACAGAAACGCAATACACATATAAACGCACACACCTACACACACACACACGCACACACACACGCATACAGGAACCAATACACGCGCAAACACACACACCTACACACGCACACACACACATAAAGGAACCAATACACACACAAACACACACACACCTACACACACACACACACACACACACACCTAAACACATACAGAAACACAATACAGACACACACACTCACCTACAAACACACACACACACACAAACAAACACAATACACACACACACACACACAGGCAGTCAGAGGGTACCCAAGCGTGAGTGTCTATAAGTGGCACCACAACACTCTGGGGACCCAGAAGCTCTTTGTGTGCCCCAGCCCCAATCTCACCGGCTGCCCCCCGCTGCTATTCTTCACCCCCACCAAACTCCTTCTTTCCTTACCTCCTTCCTTACCTCCTTACCTCCTTTCCTTCATGTGCAGACTAACTGACAATGGCGTGTCTGAACAATGCTAAGCGGCCCCAGACCCTGTGTCACCCTGCAGGGGCGAACCCAGCCAGAGACACTATGTAAGGAGACACGCCGCAAATATGGCAGTTGGAGGAAAATAGCCAATCGTCTGCTTTGCAACTGCCAAGCATGAACTTATTTAACCAATCGTGTGGTTGCACTGAGGCAAGCCATCATGCGTAGTAGGAGTTTAACCTGTAGGGAAAATTACTTTTTTTTTAAACCATTCACTCAGTAGTGAAGCAGTGAAACTCTGCCCCCTGTGGCCAGACAAACACACTGCCTCTGTCATTAAGCACCATCAGTTGCCTACAGATACAGCACCTGAGGTTAATGAATGGAAACTAAAGCCAAATGCACCGTATGAATGTCACCTTCTCATTGTGGTTCACATCACTCATCTAACGTTGCCTTCAGCCTGGTTTGGTAGTGATACATAATAATCATAATAATGTTATGGTGATGGATGCCTTTCAAGACCCTCAAGGACATCTTACAATTAAGCAAGTGCATACAGTAGGAAGCTAAAGTACAGCACATATATAAACGTAGTTCTAAGTGGATAGTATATTAAATTGTGATAGAAGAGGTGGGTTGTTGGAAGGAGGATTGAGGGCAAATATGAGGTCAAGGCAACACTGCAAAAATACCCTAGAAAATATAAGTGCAAAAATATTAGTTATGAGCTTGCTTATGCTTAAAACAAGCAAATGTGGCTGCCAGTGCTGCAATTTTAAATTAAATACAAACAAATTGCATAAAGACTATAGGAAGAAAATATAACACATTTAGGTTCATTTTTGAAGGGTAAAATATTGCAATTTATTATTTGTTATTAATTACGTAAAGCGTGCGATACATTTGAATCGCAATTAAGTTAAATCACGATTACATTCTGACAGCTGTAATATATATACTGTACACACAGACACACACACGCACACACACGCACACACACGCACAACCTGACTGTGGAATAAGAATGACGCAGCACTAGAGCCTGCTACTCCTCCTGGTGCTACGTTAGCTAAACTGGTGCAGAGCTATGTAAGGAAGGGTCACCTGAAAGGAGGCCAATGTTATTCTTCACGGACACTTTCCTCGCGCTTCCAGTGGTTTCTACCTCACAAGACGCCACAGAACATTCTGGTCCGTTTCATCGCACCACAGTGTTTATTGTTCAACAGCGTAAATTTTGACTTAAAAGTCAGAGATAAGCCACTTCATTCTGAGTCCACACGGGGTACATTGTTCAGGTTCCTTTGCAAATATAAGGACATTTTAGGTAGAATACAAATTTGTGTGTGTGTGTGTTTGCTCTGCTTCAATATTCTTTGTAAGGTAACATACACACACACGCACACACATACACACACACAAACTTAACTACAAAATTAAACAACACAGCATGAACACTGTTTAACAATTACATTTACAATGACTTCACATATGCACAGCTTATTTGATGGTTACCATCAGTAACTGATAAGAGTCAGTGACCCACCCACGCGATACTGACTCACACCACTAAAACTACACATCACTAGTAGATACAAAAGAGATATTATGTTGCGTGACAATGTGGGCATTTGTGTGGCGTTGTATTTCTTTTATTTTGTACCATTTAGGAAATGGACCCTTCCGCTCCAATTGCTTCCTTTGTGGCAGGATGTTGTTGAACAATACTGATACAACATCATTTATCTGGGCAGCTCTATATTTTGCCTGGAGGTCACCCGTTTCAAATGTTATCTACATTCCCCACGGGGTTTCCGGGACCGTAGGACGCCATTTTGTTTGGTATTTCCGCCGGACGTGGCGGGAAAATTCCTTCCATTGACGTCAGGTGACCAGCATCACATTCTCTGCCACTTAATCTCTATAAATAGATGTGTGCATATGAATATTGCTGCAAATACTGTATCTGTAGGCAGCCACACAAGAGTTTTGTAGCGAAAGTGTGCTGGTTTCAGTTTGTAGGCCGATTAGAAGGGGTGTGTCGATAAGATACACAGTATGGTCTTCTTGTGATTATACACTTCACGATATGAGAAGATACACAATATCCTGTTCACAAGAACGAGATGAGACTTTTTAACACTATGTTTAAGAAATCTTAAATGACTGGAAGAAAAGTATTTTCTCACATATCTGGTCTTCGAAAACAAGAACCGGGTTCTGGTTCGGGCCGGTTTCGTGATGAATTGACAAATTAATTCGAATAATTTGCAGCATGTTTAAGCAACATATAGCTCATTCAGATCTGTTGCCAGGTGCAGCCCGTACCTTTCCCCCTCGCTGATACATTGTTATTTAGAGATAAACACAGAAGGAGGTGCTGAGGAGGTGAATGCGTTTATATGTAGGCTTATTGTTCCAAGCCGCTTTCATTAATAAATAACATTGAAAACTTTAGAATGACTCCTGTTCTTGGTAGTGCACGTGCGTGTGCACATGCGTGTGTGTATGGGAGAGGTTTCTCCAGCCCAAACCAAGGCCATCTACCTAGAAAACACGTGAGCGGAGCACGGATGTTGGGTGATGGAAGAGTAAGAATGCTGGTTGGTGGCACTCCCACATCGATTCATGCAGGTGCCAAAACACGTCTAAAATTAAAACCCAAGTCACAGGCTGGTTCTAACTGGCATGTCTGCATTACAGCCAACGGTGTAAGGTACGTATACTTATACTACTTGGGATTTGTCTTAATAGTAGTTTGAATAGTTTCCCCACACCCAAATATTTTAACTGCAAAAGTGAGCTGATATGAAGATACAACTAAACTTGGAATACAGAGAATCATAAAAATGGTTACAAATAGAGTGCTGCTGTGTCTTCTGCCAAGGCCAAACAGACACAGATGACCTCAAATGACCTCCAGACACAAATATTTTCACTCAGCTACAGTACCATTTGTGGATTAGCTTTGCTTCTGTGTAGGTTCAAGATGCTAACTAGCAGCCCAGTTTTACTACGCATCGCTGACGTCAGCTATAATCATTTATTTAAGATGGGTTTTCTATTTACTGTAAATAAAATTGCTTCAGAGGCAAAATAATTCAGAACTATATAGCAAGCAAATATACCTTTTAACAAATAAGAAACAGTGAGCACTTTGTATCACAACACAGAACAATGTTATTCATTATGATGTATTCTTATTGTTAGTGAGATTACAAGCACCTATTGCTTGTTTGAGTTTATTCCATGATTTTATGAAATGGTTGCAAATGTTTTAATAAATTGTGCAAGCATTATGAGATTTACATACTATGAAACAAAAATTGTCAACCACAAACCTACACAAACATTAAAAATACAAACTCTTGTGATTGTAATTTGAGTTTCACAAATAAAGAAGTTTTTTTTTAATTTGTGGGTATCAGCCCGGGCCAATCAGCTCTCATCACCAAAACCATGACGATTGCAAATTGATCAGGTTGCTGAGCTGAACGACTGAATGTATTGAAACCCAGCAAAACCACTATCAGTTTTGTCAGATGTGTGCAATGTGATGTTGTAAGCATTTCACTGATCAAGGTTCGTGCTAATGTTGGCTACATAGCGTGTTAGCATGTATGTACTAATGTTGAGTACATCCATGTAGCACATTAGCATGTATGTACTGTGGCGTTAAGCATTACACTGACCATGCAGTACGTAATTATGTTGGCTACATAGCGTGTTAGCATGTACGTACTAATGTTGGCTACATAGCGTTTTAGCATGTATGTACTAATGTTGGCTACATAGCGTGTTAGCATGTACGTACTATTGTTGGCTACATAGCGTGTTAGCATGTACGTACTAATGTTGGCTACATACCTGGCATACACACACAGTACACAGTGCTCCCGTTATCTCTCTGTGTACCACATTCATCCCAGGGACAGAACACAGCAGAACCCCACCGGCCTTACAGAGATATAAGACAGACTAAACACTAAACTAACTCCTAAAATGGTTCTTAGAGGACAGTGAGCACATCAAGGTTTGTTGCAACCGGGTGTAGTCTCACGGTCATTTGAGGTTTACAACGCATCCGTGGTTTCAGGTGTTTAATAACTACGGATTTGAGAAGGTTGAGCTGCAGAGACTGACATTTTAATGGTAAAACACAAATGTATCATTGCTATTGCAAATGACCTCAGTGAAACCATAACAGGAGACCAATTGGACATGCAGCTAACTGAAAAGGTCTGCTGACAGTGAGAAAAACTAATTAACAAACAGCGCAGTTGCGTCTCATGACCAGATAGGTCCGCCAAGTCATTTGAAAGAGCTTGAAGTTTCAACACAAAGTTTTTAAAATATTTTTTATTTCACAAATATACAGTATCAATATTTTAACGTGAACATTATTATTATTTTTTTTACTAAGCTTTGTTGATATTGCTCAATATATACTGTAATATATACTGTACCTGTATTCAAGTAGGATTCTCAGTTTGCTATTCTACTGTGCATAAAATATGCCTCAGAAGCAAAATTCCTAGAAAAGTGCAACGGCAGCGAAGCTATGTTCATTTCAAACAGCGGGTATTTCAACTGTGTTGATATAAATCTAATAAAGTAGAATGAATCAAACCATTCCTTGCATGGCACCATTTAATAAACACCTCTTTAGTGTTCGATAGTGTGTGTGCACATGTGTGTGCATGTGCTTGCATGCGTCTACACACGCCTAACATCAAAACACTGCTATAGCAACCTTCGCCCAAACAGCCACTCAAGCAAGAGGCTTCTGGGTTGTGTCTCGTGTCTGCTAAGCATCAACAGACCTGACTCCGCTGGACGTCGTATACGACCTGGTTCCAGCTTGTGATGGAGCAGTATTCAGGTTCAGAAAACTTTATTAACCCCAAGGAGGGCAATTCATGCGTCAAGGGGCATTAAGGTTGTCAGTGTGTTTTCCAAACTGTCAGATTTAAACTCTAACCCATAATCCAGTCCAATCACATGAACTAGCCAGAGGAGAGGAGTTGGTAGTAGTTCCCATACTCTAGCTTGCACGCTAAAGCCTCTCGAGAAACTCAGACAAACAGTTCTCCCTCCAGAAGGACAACAAAGTACAGATTCATTAGCTTTAGCTCCACCAGCCTTCAAGAAGGGATTTGTGAAAGAAAGATTTCAGGCACTAAATGTGCGAGACGCTGAAGCATGCCAGCAGACAGAAAAGCATGTAGGTTGAAGTGACAGGCAAGCAGCTGTTGTACCCACAGTGGCATATTTAAGTCAGCAATAGTTTGCTGCTTTCCTTGATTTACAAGCATGCAGCATCTTTGGACTGGCTCTCTGTCTACATGGAGTCTATTATTATATTCATAAACATGCACTACATGAACATGCTGCGTTACTGTTGACCAAGAGATGGATGTGGATGGGTGTGTGGCGATGCTTCATGGTTTCTGAAGACGAGATTATTCGCGCTGGTGGCCGCTTGGTTGTGTATAGATTTAAAAGGTGCGGTAAGGGATGCTAGAGAAAGTTTTTGCTATTTGAACTCATTCAAAACATCAACACCATACCCTTCTTTATTAGCTTAAAATATCTGACTCCACCTTTAAATCTCAAATGCTACAGAAAAGGGCTACAGAAATATGCTCCAGTTATTATTTTTCTGAGACTACGGATATTCTAAAAACCCTCTAGATGGTTGACCAATTAGAGACCAGTGGTTGCGGCTAGGTGCGATGACGTTGAAGTCAAACGCTTAGGGTGCAGCGATAAACAATCCCCAGTGGGAGCGTACCCAGACCGTGTTAACCAGGTGCATTGTGGGTCTGGTTAACACCAGGCCAACGTGCATTGCAGCTCAGCTGACAGTGACAGCTCCTCTTGTCCAGAGCCCCCGCACCGTCACAGTACTCCAGCCATCAGCCATGTCATTCTCCGTCCTGCCTGTGACTGCATGAGCCTCGCAGGACCACCTTGATCTCGAGAGCTTCAGTTTAATTTCGCCGCGAAAAGCCTCGGAATCATTTTGAATGTGTGAGTGGCAACTGAACTTATCAATCAGCGTAGTGGTTATAACTATACGGGCCTGGTTTAGGTTTGCCGACAGCGAAAACGACCAGATGGTTCATCTAATCAACTGCCAAGTATTTTTTCGAAAGCATCGTCCTTTTACAAACAGTTTCAATGGGCGGCTCCCCAGTTGTGACAACTGGCATGTCAGGTAATGACTGCATACAGTAGCTCCGGCCAAAGAACCTGTTATTTACTTCTTATTCAGTAGACTATGCTTATGCTATTTGCGCAATGTGTTTTTAATGTTTTCACCTTTGCTGCATTGTATTGCTTTTAATGTAAAGCACTTTGTGACTCATCTGAGAAAATTGTTATAGGCTATAAATACATTTGACTTACTTACTATGGTTTATCATTCATGTCGTGTGCTGCGCTGAAACACTTAATCTTGCGGGATGCACGGTATACTGTGGCCTATGTATGTCATGTGCTGTGCTGAAAACACTTCTTCTGTGAGATGTACGGTAAACTGTGGCCTATACTGTATGCAGTTTACTCTGACAAGCGCATACACACATGCACGCACACACACACGCACATACACAGTTTGCCTCTCAGTGGTTTGTTGTTTTGTAAGTTCTTGAAACGTAGTTTACACACGGAGCCAGAATATTTAGGTCACAAACTAGCTGGTCACAAAGTACAGTTGCAGAACAGCGTGTGTTCCTGCATCCGCAGTGGAACGAGCAACAGACCAACGCACTTGGCTTGAGGTGAATGGCCTGCATGCTGCCTCTGCGTGCTGGGCAAATATTTACATGGATACTACCCATGAAGCATTTCCTCCTGCCTTATCCCAAGAGGTCCCACATGGCTTGTAGCCCCCGAGACCTTTTTTTTCCCAGGTCCACCACCAGCGCTCGGTGCCCGAGAGACCCTCCACATACCCAGAACACTTGTGCTGGTGCTCATCAGTGCTGGTAAACAAGCCGCGTGTCCCGTTGTGAGTTTGTTTGCGTTAGCTCATCATAAAGTTTGCTATTCTTAGCCTTGGCTCTGTGCTGGTCGCGCTGACCTTTAACTTGTTTCGACTGTTGACTGTTTTAACAGCAATGCCTGCTCTGGTCAGGCCTAATGGGGACTTGTATGGCTCGCCACTATACCGTTGTGGTTTAATAGACAAAACACTGCTTTAAACGTACAGTCGTTGATGTGTGTCTGGAGCTAGAACGTTATCTGAGAAAAGACCTAACGCAGGTTCACATACATCAAAATATAAAATATGTTGTTTTGTGATGACTGCCTCCAATATGCCAAAGCTGGTTTTGGCATCTGGATTGCATCATGTGGCAGAGGGGAGGAACGAAAGGTCAACCTCCACATAACAAACGGAGTCAAAACGTTCCTTCCTCAGATTAAGTGTTCCGTGCTTGTTGTTCTCCTCCGCTGTGTCTAACGAGACTGTTTCCACCATCTCACAGCCATCTCTCTCTAACCGCCCACTGGCCTGTCTCTCAGCAGGCGCTAACAGATGGGGGCGGGTCTGGAGACATCTGCGTCTGAGACGTTATTGGACCAGCCGACGATGAAGGAGATTTACAACAAAGAATATTAGGCGGGGGGAGGATAGGGTCGGGGTAAAGCTAAAAAAGCTAGAGCTAACTAAAAAAGATGCAAGATAGTGTCTCAATGAATTCGACATAAAAGGCAACTGTACACGTATGTAGTGCTCTGTGTGGGTGGAAAAGCACAGACTGCCAACAAAGTGCTAAACCATCCTTGTTTGAGCTGGAACTGTTTGATGAACCATGAGCTGAACACGTTACTATTCCCATGACGCTCTATTTACAGTGAGTTCTGCTTTGCTTTACCTGTGTCTGCTGAATGAATGCATTCACCGGTGTTCCTAAATCTGGGTCTAAGCTCAACACAGCAAAGGGATGTGAGCCACTCAACCGCAACACAGTAAACACAACTAAACTGCTTCCGCCAAAGTCCGGTAACTCTAAACAGAGCGACAGACTCCGTAAACAAAATGCCTGAAGGCCCGTCACTGGCTGACGCGGGTCTGTCGCAACTGTCTCCCTGACGACACAACGGACCGCGCTCCACACATCTGCTGCACGCACCGTGAGGCTCCAGACATCTCCTGCACGCACCGTGAGGCTCCAGACATCTCCTGCATGCACCCCGAGGCTCCAGACATCTCCTGTATGCACCCCAAGGTTCCAGACATCTGCTGCACGCACCGTGAGGCTCCAGACATCTCCTGCATGCACCGTGAGGCTCCAGACATCTCCTGTATGCACCCCGAGGCCCCAGACATCTCCTGTATGCACCCCAAGGTTCCAGACATCTCCTGAATGCACCGCGAGGCTCCAGACATCTCCTGCATGCACCGCGAGGCTCCAGACATCTTGTATTTGGCATCACTGCTGCTGAATGTGAATTTCGTTCGACCCCTGACCTCCAAACAATACTGACCACCAGACCATTAGCGCCTCTTGAAGGTCAGGAGGAACATGCTGTCGTTTTGCCTTCGCATCCAGCTTTGCTGTTCTTTGCGGCAGCAGGGTCAAAATGGTGGACAATACTATTAATGTGATGCAGCAAGTATCATAGCTGAGCAGCGCGTGTTGGGTGGTGACAATGAGGAACAGGATTAGCTCAATCACACCTACATGCATGCGTTGCCAAAATGTCACACACACACATCGATCCACTAAAGGTAAAGTCAGCTGTTGCAAGCTAAATGTAAGCTAATACACGTTTTGTTATGTTCAGTATTTCCTCGCATTTCGCTAGCTTAATGTTCCCTGTGTGTGTGTGTTGCTTCACAATGTGTGTGGAGAGACGCGGCGGAGGGCCGAGGAGCGACACTGTTTTGATGTGAGCTCAAAGTTAGCAAGCGTTCTCGAGCATGACTGACCCTGCCTTTAGCAACACACTGCTCATTTGAAACCAGCAGGACCCTCCGACACCTCAACCTCATTCATCTCTATTCACCACAACAAACTTTTGTGCAAACTTGTGTTTCACATAGGGCTGTCAGAGCCGATTCAAAATATTATTAGCAAATTTTTTTTTTTTTTACATATATATGCCAAATATGCCATGCAAATGTTTGCATAAAGCTGGCATATTTTGTTATGAAAATATAACACTTGGAAAAAGAGGTAAAAATAGATTCATTCATAGATTTATTAATCACAATTAATTACGTAAATCGTGCAATTAATCTGACTGCCCTAGTTTCAGGACATTAAATGTGATCTGTGGAGGAAATCGCAGACACACACACACACACACACACACACACACACACACACACACACACACACAGATGTGATGACAGGCCATGGTAAATAAGACCTGACGAGTGTTGGTAGCAAAGCTCTGCTTGCTGCCAGGAGGACCAATGAGCTGCACACGCTGCCATGTAGGGCAACCTTGTGCACGGCTGTTTGTAACACGGGTTTGCAGCTCTTCTGCTGGATGCGTGTGTGTGTTTACACACATGCACACACACACCCACATGCACGCACGCACGCACACACACACCCACACGCATAAACACACACGCATGCACACGCACGCACGCACAAACACACACACACACACACACACACACACACACACACATTATCTTTATTTCATTCTCTATTGTGAGACACATGAAGCTAAGGAACTTTTAATGTGTGGCAGCTGAGTCAAGTGGAATAAGTGCCCCCTCTAGTGGACATCTATAGCAGGTACCACACCAAATGTTTTGATCAAGGAAAATCAAAGCTGCTGCATTAGAAATTGTTTGAAAAGTCTTTGACATTTACAGAATCTTTAGACAGATTGATCAAATGTTTACATTTCAAAATGAGGCAAATTATATTAGTTGTTCTACTTTGATTAATAAAATATTTCAAAGAATTCTAGACATACTAAAAATCTGATTGCAAGTG
>JAODUE010003904.1:0-10904 GCA_027564755.1 Amblyopsis hoosieri
CGGGATCCCCCAGTCAGAGCTTGCTAATGTGGCTCGGGAAAGGGAGGTTTGGGGTCCCCTGCTGAAGCTGCTGCCCCTGCAACCCGACTCCGGATAAGCGGATGACGATGGATGGATGGATGGATGGATGGATGGATGGACCCTGTCCTTTAAATTATATAATCTGTTATGTTCTTTGTGTCATCACTACTGGTGTTATTACTGTGGGACTATTTGTCCTATTGTTTGTATGTTGTTATTGAGTGCTACCTCCCCTCTAGCTTTGGCAATACTATTGTAATAACTGTCATGCTAATAAAGCTAACTTGAATTGAACAGAGAGAGAGAGAGAGAGAGAGAGAGAGAGTTGGTTGACCCCTGAACTTTGGAATTTAAACTATATTTTCCATATCTAACCTGTCCTCTTCATTTTTAAGGACCACCCATATGTGACCAGAAACGCTATTTGTAAATAATTGGGAATAAAACCTTTATTTGTCATTCATCATTGTTCAGGCTAGGCTATTTAGTCTACTGTACTATGTGTGAAGGAATTAATAATGACACAATGTGGTAATTGGAAACAATAATAATGACATAGCCTTCTTCACATACATTAGTAGCCTACCGAGAAGACAACATCATAATTATGTACTGTACTCTTCCTATAGGGCAAAGATTGGACTCTTTGGCCTGAACGCCAATTGTCATGTCTGGAGGAAACCAGGCACTGCTGATCACCTGGTCAATACCATCCCTACATTGAAGCATGGTGGTGGCAGCATCATGCTGTAGGGATGTTAGCTGCAGGAACTGGGACACTAGTCAGGATCGAGGGAAAGATGAATGCAGCAATGTACAGAAACATCCTTGACCAAAACATACTCCAGAGCGCTCTGGACCTCAGACTGGGGAGAAGGTTCATCTTCCAACAGGACAATGACCCTAAGCACACAGCCAAGATAACAAAGGAGTGGGTTCGGGACAACTCTGTGAATGTCCTAGAGTGGCCCAGCCAGAGGCCAGACTTGAACCCGATTAAACTTCACTGGAGAGATGTGAAAATGGCTGTGCACAGCACTGTGAATACTTTCTGGGTGCACTGTAAGCATATAGCCTAGATAGAATATACTTTCCATTCCAAGCAAAGTTTATATTGCCCTTAATTACATTACATTCTCAAAGGGCTGTAAAGGCCACATTTCACATGGATACAAACCACACCCCTTTAATCTGCTTTTTTCCTCGGGCAAGGGAAAAACTTCCATTAAAAACCCCATGGGGTAAAAAGGGATGACACCTTACCACAGAAGAAAGAATCCACCCTTCCAGGATAGTTGGGATACAATAGGTGCAGTAAATAAGAAGTAACACAATTTAAATACATTTTCTAAATTACTAAATTATAAGTGGTCTGTCACATGTAGTATTGACAGATGCCTCAGGAGGATTTGTCCCAGGTCTGACTGAGCATGTAGTATATGACCAGGTCTGTTCACCATCCACTGGGTCTGTATAGCACTACCCTAACAGGTGACATGGCTGCAGTAAAGGCAGCCACATGTCGTCTGGGACCATGGCAGCATTTCCCCATTGACAACAATCCCTTACTAAGCAGGAGACAAGTTGACAACTAGCCATAGGCTACCATCCATGCAGTGTCCAGGATCGTGACAGCTTCTCTCATTCAACACACATCCATTGGCATATTCTCTCCCAACACAGGAGACCTGGCATCTCCCCTTGACCACACTCCATCACCGTGGCATGCAGGAGCCATTCCAGTTGGAAGCAGTGTCGGGAAACCAACCTATAGGCTACATACGAGATATGCGCAAATCCGGGGGGGCAGCCCCTATACGGTTGTCTGGTCTGCAGGTCAATAGGTTACTCCTGAGGTCAAACAATCCGCCAGCCCCAGCCTCTCGGTAGGATAGGCTACGTGCTAGACTAGTAGATTACGGGTGCGCACCACCGCACCCGGCTAACGAAAAACTTGACTTTGACAGAAAATAAAAGCAATTCTAGAAGTCTAGCGTAGCGCCAGACTTGCTTTTATTTTAGCAGCATTTAGTGGCGAACAGAAAGCCATGCAATAACCTGACGCTTTGGCCAAGCAAAGCAAACAGCAGGCCTATTTACTGTATGTAGAATTCAATTGACATCAGGATTAATATACATAATATTATTGTTTTATGCATTTTATTAATTAAACTGTAATTTAAAGATGTATTCATTATTTTCTATATGAGAAATGGCAAATAAAATGCATAGTATGTAGTCCTATGCATGAAATACTATAACAAACTTTAGGTTTTTGTGCTTAAAAAAAACTAAAACAAAAAACAAGGATATAGGGAGTATTTTAATACATTCACAACATTGGTGAAAAGTGACCCTTCAATTTACAAAACACAATTCTGAAAAAGCACTTCACAAATTAAAAACAAAATTAAAAATAGACAATGTAACTGAAAAATCTTCCTAGTTCAATGGTGCCGTATGGTCCTGAGGCTTTAACTAGAGAGAGAGAGAGAGAGAGAGAGAGAGAGATTAAAGACTAATTAAGTGCAACATTCATTGGCCAACAATGGTCCTAAACTGTCCCTTAAATACAAATTGGATCACCTCCCCCACTAGCTCACCTCCTGCTCACCTCCCCCACTAGCTAAATTGTAGTGCGCGTATTGGCACACTCTTCGTCATATGAATGAATGCTACAAGTTGGTTGTAGTGGAGGTGAGACCACTATGGCATGTAGTAATTCTTAGGCTATTATCATTATTATGACAACTTAATAAACTCATGCCTAGTCCAGACGTACACTGCTATTCTTAAATATATATATACTTTTTCCTACGCTGTTTCGCCTTTCATTCGAAAGTAAACAGTGCATCTGATCACTAAAAACTGAGTTTTAGCAAAACTCCTTCCAGGGTGAAGATATTTTAAATCTCTGTATTCAGTTTTCACATGTACACAGGTTTTCCGCTTGTAACGTTAACTCGTGCGCCAGTATCTCCTTTGTTTGACGTCAGTGTGCGCTGTTAACTCTGTTTAGAGTCAATATAATTTAAAGAGGTTCCAACAGACGGCACTCCCGCATTCAACTTCTCACCCTTTATGTAGACCAAAAGCATTCAATTTTTGCTTCCATTGAAATGCATTATAATGCTCAATCTTTCTATAATTCTAGAATCTTTGGTTTACACGGGTGGTGTTTGTGCAATGGCGGACGTAGTCAAAACTGTGTTGGTTTTAACCTTGCCAACAGGACTTTTTACATGTTTACATACACTATCCAACTATAATGACAAGCAGAGGTGTCAGAATGCACTACGGAGGTCACTGGCAACATTGTTGTTAATAGAACCAGTAGTGAATTCAGGCTTCTGATTGGCAAAAATGGCTTTAAGGTTAGGATTATATCGGCATGCTCTTTATAGGGTTTACAGCGTTTTTTTTTTTTAACAAATTAGGATAACCTCCATTTTAAAAAGTATCCGTGTTGTACGTGTGGACTAGGCATAAATATAATATATCCTCTTTACCTTCACTGACAGCAATGAGTGGATGTATTGCACATAAGAGCAGTGTTGGGCAAGCTACTCAGGAATTTAAATAAATTACTAGTTACTTATTACTCCTTCAAAAAGTAAAAATATTACTTCACTTATTACTGATACTTAATAAAATAAGTAGTTACCTTACTAGTACCTGAAAAAAGTAATAACATTACAGTAACTAGTTAATGCCCAACACTGCATAACAGTGAGCACAGCATTTACCGGCTTTGGGTTTTTGTCCACTTCAGAGCATGTCTTGGAGGCACAGCTGTTGTTGGGTGGTAGAAGGTGCATCCAGCACGCTTACACTGGGCAGCAAACCGACAAGCCTTTAGAAAAGAACAAACCAGATAGAACCTCTTTAAATTATTCTGGATTTAAGCAATAATAATTATTGATTTAATTAAGCAATAATAACAACATCTTAACAATAGTACACATTTCCTACATAAAAGGAAAATGCAGTCAAAATATCAAATGTACACCCTCTTTGTATTCTATAGTTTTACATGTCAGGACATAATAACAATGATCTGTTCCTCAGCAGGTCTAAATATTTGGTAAATACAACTTAAGGTGAACACCACCACATGACCTATTATACAGTGTCATGATTTATTTAACAAACAAAGCCAAAATGGAGATGCCATGTGTGAAAAAATAAGTACACCCTTACTGATTCCATAGGAATTAAAATGCTAAGTAGCAGACATATACTGATAATCAAATGGCATTTTTATTGATTATCAGCAAGTGTGACCACCTCTATTAAAAACCAAGGTTTTAGCAAATTGCTGGTCAAGTATTCAGGTGTGTGTTAACACATGCCAGGGAGGGACATCAGCAATGATCTTAAAGAAGCAAATGTTGCTGTCCATCAATCTGGGAAGGGTATAAATCATTCTACAGTGAGGTTTATTCAAAAGTGGAAAGCATTCAAGAAAGTTGTCAATCCCAGGAGTGGATGTCCCAAGTCAGCCCAAGTTCAGACCGTGCAATGCTCAGAGAAATTGCAAAAAACCCGAGATACATCTCAGATGTTACAGGCCTCAGTTATCATGTTAAATGTTAAAGTGCATGGCAGTACAATTAGATAAAGACTGAACAACTATGGTTTGTTAGAAAGGGTTGACAGGAGAAAGCCCAATCTCTCTGCAAAGCACATTGCAGCACAGCTTAGGTTTGCAAAGTTGCATCTGAGAAAACCACAAGACTTCTGGAACAATATATTTTGGACAGACAAGATCAAAGTGGAGGTGTTTGGCCATAATGCACAGCGAAAACCAAACACAGCATATCAGCACAAACACCTCATACCAACTGTCAAGCACAGTGGTGGAGCGGTGTATTTGTACCTGTTTTGCAGCCACAGGACCTGGGAACCTTGCAGTCATTGAGTCAACTATGAACTGCTTTGTACAAAAGTATTCTAGAGTCAAATGTGAGGCCATCTGTCTGAAAGTTAAAGCTTGGCTGGTATTGGATCATGCAAAAGGATTGTATTTTCCAAATATTTAGACCTGCTAAGGAACAGATGATTGTTATTATGTCTGACATGTAAAACCATAGAATACAAAGAATGTGTAATTTCTTTTTCACATGACTATATAATGGGATAAAATACCAATTCAGATGGTTTACCTTGGGATGATAAAACGGACAGTCAACCTTCTTACACTCTGGAAAGAAGCGACATACACTAGTAGTTTGCTGTGCTGACACCGCTGTAAACACACACAGGGCAAATAACAAACATGGTTATTAACAACTAATGACATAAAACAAGTTATATGCCACATTTTCCAACCCCACTCTAGATTAGCAAGCAATGTAATTGGGATTTCTTCCAAAATAATCCAATGCTTTCTATAATCTAATTTTCATAGACTAAATCATGTCTATCCCCAACAGTTGTTGTAGCTTCATATACATGTCTACACACTAAATACTAATGAGGGTTTTGGGCAGGTACAGTTTTACTCAGTTTATTATGCTGATTTAAGTCTGTCTGACATAAGTGTTTTCACATAAAGCGAGTGAACCAATCACAAGACTGTATGTAAAACATATGCAAGACCATCATTTGCCAGAATGCTTTGGAATTAGCGACCTCTAACCAAAGTCTGTCGCTTCTTTCAAAATATGTTCCACATGCCGTTTCACTAATAAATATTTGAATAGGTTTGGTTAGAAAACGAAACCAAAATGTTCTTTGCCTATTAGTAATCTTAGCAGGAGCACGGCGTATAGCGAGGCTTCAGATCTAACCTGACATGCTATATGAATTGTTAACAAGTAAACTGTTACTGTTTGCATGTGAACATGGTAAACACATACTGGATTAAAGACAGTGACTGATGTAAATGTTGGCAGAGCTACGCTGCTCTGATTTAACCCACTGAAAAACCACTGAACCGACGTCTAACATTAAACTGCAGACTGGAATAGTCTCTGCTTGAAATCTGAAACTGATTCAGCCTCCAGTTCATGGCAATTGTAAGGATATGCCAGGCAGGCGTGTAGCTCGCCTGTTCTATGTTTCTTACTAATCGTTCATCTTTTTTTACTTGTGAAGAAAAGGAAATGAAAAAAGGCATAGACCACATTTGATACACTGATGCGCCCGTGCGTGGAGCATGCACAATCGCCCCAACTGATATGCTAATTAGCCCGTCGTTAGACGACTCCCAGTCGCTATTCCACGCCTTAGTGTAGTGTAGTTCTAGCTTTATGTGCCTGTCCCTGCAATTATACTGCTTTCATTCACAGCAAGACATACCAGCATTTCCCCTGAAATATTACTAGGCCGTGAATATCGGCCCTGTTCCCATTAGTGACTAGCGCTGCAGATAAAACAACTTTCACCTGGTCTGGGAGGAGGGGCCACTGTGCTTCTCCGGCTGACGTGAGTGAAAGGACAGTCTGGTTTGGAACATCTGGCATCATATTTACAATTGGGATGGACAAATAGGCATTTATCTCCAAATTTGCAGTTAGGAAATGTCCTAAAAGGTAAAGCCATAAAAAAAAAAAAAAAAAAAAAAGAAAAAAAAGGTAAAGCCATAAATCGTCGTCGTGTTTCTATAAATATTGTACACTCCACCTAAAGTGCTAATATTACTATTCAAGCAACAATGTTAGAATGTCTGGACAGCCATTCTTCTGGTCACTGAAAACACTGACTTGCACTGCGCGGTGGGGTGGTGGTACAGACACTCATCTCCACTTTTACAGACGGGCCAGAATTTGCATCGCTCAGGAAGTCTCTGTTTCTTCAAGGGGACAATATCCTCGTCGCCCATCTCAACTTCTATCCCTTCTTCTGGAAAAAATTAGATGGGGTGAGAGGGGAAATGGTGACACGATGGACAAAAAATAAAATAAAAAAATTGCCGTTAGTCTTTGATGATAATAACAATAATACTAGAACATTTAAAATGTCACATATATACACACAGGATTTTAAACAGCAATAAAGCAGCAAACTATGATTTTCTACATGAGGTTATAGTAGAGTAATTGCATCTCGAGCAGAGAATGACATCACACTCCCTCTGTGTGCGTTGCAATAGGATCCAGCCACACTTGGCATGATATAGCGCATGTGTGGCCCACACAGCATTCGCTTTGGTCTGAGATGCTGGTGCTCAGTGCGACATCTAGTGGCAGGCAAGATCAAATGCATGTTAAAGGCTTCTGGAGAACATACCGTCTGACGCGTTCACGGTGTCCTGCAGCCTCTGAAGGACACCGACTTTGGCATTCCTGTGCACGGTCGCGTCTGTGACCTTGGCAGACGGCCTGACCTCATCCAACTCCATGTCGCAGTCTGTGAGGCTGCCCATCGGGCTCGGCACTCCGTCCAGTGTCACGATGAACTTGGGGCTGGCGGAGTTCACCGCACCGCCGTCGCTCCTCTCCTTGCTAGCACGAGACAGCAAAGTGTTGAAATGAGAAGCGACAACGGCTAACCGACCCTACAACTTTTTGTAATGTGTGTACGGTGTACCTGGCCTGGACCATGCGTAGTGCTACGGGCTTGACATCCTCTTTAACCTTAAGAGACAGCTGGTTACGGACAGGAAGTTCTTCCAGTACAGGTCTACTCATGATGAAGGAGCGAGTGTCACAGACCTTTGTGCGGCTGCCCTCCGCAACCTCCGCAACATCCGCAACCTCCACAACCTCCGCAACGCGCGCGCCTACAAGAAGCAACAAGGCGTGTTCATTCGGGTACTAGACGTAGCTCAAGCTCAAACAGCTCAACCTTAAATAGCAGCACCATGGCCGTTTCCTTCCCCTCACACCCCCCCCGCACATGAAAGTAGGCCAGAAGAGACTCACTGGGGTCATATTGCTCAGTTCTGACGTTGCTCTTTGGCACCTCCAACTGCAAGCGTGACGCTAGAGATCTGGCTGGAGCTGTTGGAGAACGGTTTGCATTAGATTAGATACCTTCAGGGATATAGTCAGCTATT
Organism: Amblyopsis hoosieri; assembly: GCA_027564755.1. Lineage (NCBI taxonomy): Eukaryota > Metazoa > Chordata > Actinopteri > Percopsiformes > Amblyopsidae > Amblyopsis > Amblyopsis hoosieri. Next base: position 8,024 of record JAODUE010003904.1, read on the forward strand.
GCATTCTGGAGAATGACTAGCCCTGCCTTTAAGCAGTCCATGAAACCAGGTACGGGTACAGTAAGTTAAACATAATAATAATAATAATAATAATAATGCCAAGTATATAATCATGTTACAGTATATGTCAATTGTTTTGTTATTATTCTTTACTTTAGGTTGCTATCATCTCTACATGTAGAGCTATGGTGATATTACACTCTTCTGCTGATATACAGTATACCAAGTGTTCTGGAGGCTGGGAGCCCTGAGGGGGTGTAAGTTGGCACTATGGGGGTCAGGCTCTGGAGGTGCTCCTGGACCAGCTGGATGGCTGCGGTCATCTCTTCTCTGCTAGCCAAGCGTGCTCGGGGCGCAACAGGAACCGTCTGCCTGTGTGGCACTGTGGAGCAAATACAAGGCATTGTTAAAAGTAACTTTGTGTTAGGGCCGTTTTCTCTGTGTGCATGTGCATGTTCACGCTCGTTTACATCACGAGTGTCAAACGTACTTGACGGATAGGCTGTAGTCTTGGTGATGGAGTCCTGGGCTTCACTAATGGCTTTCAGTATCAGATTTCTGTTAGCTTGTTTGGCTGGTGGTAGAGAAGGTCTAAACAACATATAAATAATAAAAGCTATATTTGTCTTGTGTAGAACCTTTAACAAGTGAAATGTCCGGTTTATTACTCGTCAGTAACCAATACCAAGTGAATATACCAATGACAGTGAAGTTTACACCTATATAACAGTATAATTAAACCTATGTTCATGTAGTTTGTTTTAGCATTAAAGAGCCTTTAACATTACAGTAAGTTAAGACAGTATACATATAAACGTGCAGTGTGCCACCACTGACTTGCGCTCTGGCTTGGAGGGCAGGGACACCCTGCTGGACAGACTTCTGCCACTATAACCTCCATCAGCAGCAGCATCATCATCATCCTCTTCCTCCTCCTCCTCCTCTTCGATGTTGTCGCTGTCCTCTGTCTCACGGTTCATGCGAACCACTGAGCTGGCCATGGGGGCCTTGCGCTTGCGAGCCACTTCCTCCCGCTTCCGACTCGCTTCCTCCTGCTGGACAAGCAAGCGAGCATGCGTCGCGTTAGCATTTACATGCTAACGTGACACCCGTGTCAAATAAGGCGGTTCGTTTCGGTCATACCTTGACGTAACCACTTCTAGAGGGCCGGTTAGATCTACTGTCATGCTGCCTGCTGTATGAGGAACTCTCCATGGACCGGGAGGTGTCTGCTGACCTGCCCGAGCTCACCCGGGCCTGAGAGGGCCTGTAGATCTGGACCGTGGGCCGAGCAGGTGTGGTACGCTGGCGCCCGGACGGGGCGCGCATTTCGACGTGTTCCTCGGCGATGAGGTCATCGTCCAAGTCCGGCTTGATGTCGATGACTGCCTCTGAAGGCAGGGGCTCCATTAACGGCTTGACGGCGGAGGTAAGACGGGAAGAAGCCATTTCCAAAGACCCTCTTCTAATCGAAACAAAAATAAAACTAAATGAAGTGCGCCGCCGTAATGTATTACAATGAAACAACGAATATTCCTGTTTATGCAGTATTTCCACATGGAGGAAAACCTTGCTGACAGCAGCAGTAGTGACAAACACCTGTTCTCATGGGCAGAGCTAGAAACGCGAGTCTCCACCCTATCAGAGCGCGAACTGGACACAGCCAAGCTCTTCAACTCCTCCCCTCTCTTTTCTTCACTCACTGTGGCCCGGTTCTTTCCAGCCATGGGATTGTCATCAGGCTGAAGCTGAGATTTCATTGATGCAGGCTCTACAAAGGGATGAAGAGACATATAATCAGTATTGTACAGTAATTTGTCAAGGACAAAGCAGGTCAAGAAAGCATAGGCGTTTCTTTTTTTTTTCCTTTTGTTGAATCTAAAAATGAGTATCTTTGGAGAGCTGATCGCATACACAAGACTTACCTACTGCAACTGATCGTAATTTCTCTAGTACACCATGTAACCTAATGAAGTACAACAAACTCAAGTTATGGTGAGAAGCACATGTATAGTAATCTGAATAATCTGAATCAGAGACAGGATGTTTCAGTCAACTGCCCAAGAGGGAAATTAACATTATGTGATCATACCAGTCAGTGAACTTAATGGTATTGTTTCCAAGAAAAAGAGATAGGTCATCCGCCATCTGCTGAGATGTCTTCTTGTTTGCCACCATCACCATGATATAATCGGGGAGTTCTTCATCTGTCGTAATGAAAAAGATAGGGTTAAGAGAATGGCATGTTATCATTTGATTCATAACTGACTGCCGCCGGTTAGGAGTTATATGTAAACAATTAACTTACCAACATATGCTCCAAGTTCCTGAAGCTTGCTCTTGATGGCAGTCTACAACACAAGGTACCCGTACCGTACACAATTAATGACGACTGAGTTCTTTACAGTCGCAGGTAAAGCACGGGTAAACACTGTTACAGTAATTGCCATAAGGAACCATTTGGATTTTATTTAAAACAAATCAGCAAACTGCATCTGAGACACATTTCTATATCAGTAAAGAGTACCAACAGAAGCAGGACAGGTTATGCTAGCAAGCTAATGTTAGCTCGTACGGCTAGTCGTCTAAGCAAAAGAATGGCCCAATGAGACGAAAATCACTTCCATGTCTACTTACTCGTATTTTCTTGCTGATCTCTGTCCCGATCTCCATTATTTATAGGTAGTCCAGTGAAATATGCTATAATGATATCAATAGTTGTGTTTACGGTAGCTTTGTGGAGCCACGGAGTTGCAAAACTGACTATCTGGATGCAGTGTTGCCAACTCCTCAGTAAGGAAAGCAGCTATTGGCTGTGCTAAAAGTCGCTAGAAGTCGCTAAATGACGTCATCGCCTAATTTGCATAATTTGCCATGTGAT